>OU342742.1:223171937-223426680 GCA_910589775.1 Avena eriantha
GGTTGCATGAATGTGTCCCCCTCACATGCATGCGCTGTAACCTAAAAGGGAAGGTTCTGGACTTATATAAGGGGGAAACTCCCCTTTCCGGTGAAACCGGGTAGGATACTGCCGCACCTTGTGAACCAACATGGTTTTACATCATCATATGACCTAAACAAACACAAAACAAGAGAGAGCTACGCCGGGCTACCCCTGTTAGAAACGTCTAGGGGGTAGACGATCCGAGGCCCACAGATCAGGGTTCCGCTACAAACCGCACTCCGGGGCGTAGGAAACCCTCAAGAACTTGCATGTGGCCCTTGCACATGCATGGAGGTGTGGTGTTGTGTTGAAACTTGCAAAACCTAGTCCCCTGGTTGCATGAATGTGTCCCCCTTCGCATACATGCGCTGTAATCTAAAAGGGAAGGTTCTGGACTTATATAAGGGGGAAACTCCCCGTTCCGGTGAAACCGGGTAGGATACTGCCGCACCTTGTGAACCAACATGGTTTTACATCATCATATGACCTAAACAAACACAAAACAAGAGAGAGCTACGCCAGGCTACCCCTGTCAGAGGATTGTCTACGGGGGGTAGACTATCCGAGGCGCACAGATCAGGGTTCCGCGGCAAACCGCGCTCCGGGGCATAGGAAACCCTCAAGAACTTGCATGTGGCCCTTGCACATGCATGGAGGTGTGGTGTTGTGTTGAAACATGTAAAACGTAGTCCCCTGGTAGCATGAATGTGTCCCCCTTCGCATGCATGCGCTGTAACCTAAAAGGGAAGGTTCTGGACTTATATAAGGGGGAAACTCCCCGTTCCGGTGTAACCGGGTAGGATATTGCCGCACCTTGTGAACCAGCATGGTTTTACATCATCATATGAACTAAACAAACACAAAACAAGAGGGAGCTACGTCGGGCTACCCCCGTCAGAGGAACGTCTTCGGGGGTATACGATCCGAGGCCCACAGATTAGGGTTCCGCTGCAAACCGCACTCCGGGGCATAGGAAACCCTCAAGAACTTGCATGTGGCCCTTGCACATGCATGGAGGTGTGGTGTTGTGTTGAATCTTGCAAAACCTAGTCCCCGGGTTGCATGAATTTGTCCCCCTTCGCATGCATGCGCTGTAACCTAAAAGGTAAGATTCTGGACTTATATAAGGGGGAAACTCCCCGTTCCGGTGAAACCGGGTAGGACACTGCCGCACCTTGTGAACCAACATGGTTTAACATCATCATATGACCTAAACAAACACAAAACAAGAGAGATCTACGCCGGGCTACCCCTGTCAGAGGAACGTCTATCGGGGTAGACGATCCGAGGCCCACAGATCAGGGTTCCGCTGCAAACCGCACTCCGGGGCATAGGAAACCCTCAAGAACTTGCATGTGGACCTTGCACATGCATGGAGGAGTGGTGTTGTGTTGAAACATGCAAAACCTAGTCCCCGGGCTGCATGAATGTGTCCCCTTCGCATGCATGCGCTGTAACCTAAAAGGGAAGGTTCTTGACTTATATAAGGGGGAAACTCCCTGTTCCGGTGAAACCGTGTAGGATACTGCCGCACCTTGTGAACCAACATGGTTTTACATCATCATATGACCTAAACAAACACAAAACAAGAGAGAGCTACGCCGGGCTACCCTTGTCAGAGGAACGTCTACGGGGGTAGACGATCCGAGGCCCACAGATCAGGGTTCCACTCCAAACCGCACTCCGGGGCGTAGGAAACCCTCAAGAACTTGCATGTGGCCCTTGCACATGCATGGAGGTGTTGTGTTGTGTTGAAACATGCAAAACCTAGTCCCCGGGTTGCATGAATGTGTCCCCTTTCGCATGCATGCGCTGTAACCTAAACGGAAGGTTCTGGACTTATATAAGGGGGAAACTCCCTGTTCCGGTGAAACCGGGTAGGATACTGCTGCACCTTGTGAACCAACATGGTTTTACATCATCATATGACCTAAACAAACACAAAACAACAGATAGCTATGCCGGGCTACCCCTGTCAGAGGAACGTCTACGGGGGTAGACGATCCGAGGCCCACAGATCAGGGTTCCGCGGCAAACCGTGCTCTAGGGCGTAGGAAACCCTCAAGAACTTACATGTGGCCCTTGCACATGCATGGAGGTGTGGTGTTGTGTTGAAACATGTAAAACGTAGTCCCCTGGTAGCATGAATGTGTCCCCCTTCGCATGCATGCGCTGTAACCTAAAAGGGAAGGTTCTGGACTTATATAAGGGGGAAACTCCCTGTTCCGGTGTAACCGGGTAGGATATTGCCGCACCTTGTGAACCAGCATGGTTTTACATCATCATATGAACTAAACAAACACAAAACAAGAGGGAGCTACGTCGGGCTACCCCCGTCAGAGGAACGTCTTCGGGGGTATACGATCCGAGGCCCACAGATTAGGGTTCCGCTGCAAACCGCACTCCGGGGCATAGGAAACCCTCAAGAACTTGCATGTGGCCCTTGCACATGCATGGAGGTGTGGTGTTGTGTTGAATCTTGCAAAACCTAGTCCCCGGGTTGCATGAATTTGTCCCCCTTCGCATGCATGCGCTGTAACCTAAAAGGTAAGATTCTGGACTTATATAAGGGGGAAACTCCCCGTTCCGGTGAAACCGGGTAGGACACTGCCGCACCTTGTGAACCAACATGGTTTAACATCATCATATGACCTAAACAAACACAAAACAAGAGAGAGCTACGCCGGGCTACCCCTGTCAGAGGAACGTCTATCGGGGTAGACGATCCGAGGCCCACAGATCAGGGTTCCGCTGCAAACCGCACTCCGGGGCATAGGAAACCCTCAAGAACTTGCATGTGGACCTTGCACATGCATGGAGGAGTGGTGTTGTGTTGAAACATGCAAAACCTAGTCCCCGGGTTGCATGAATGTGTCCCCCTTTGCATGCATGCGTTGTAACCTAAAAGGGAAGGTTCTGGACTTATGTAAGGGGGAAACTCCCCGTTCGGGTGAAACCAGGTAGGATACTGCTGCACCTTGTGAACCAACATGGTTTTACATCATCATATGACCTAAAAAAACACAAAAGAAGAGAGAGCTACGCCTAGCTACCCCTGTCAGAGGAACGTCTATGGGGGTAGACGATCCGAGGCCCACAGATCAGGGTTCCGCGGCAAACCGCGCTCCGGGGCGTAGGAAACCCTCAAGAACTTGCATGTGGCCCTTGCACATGCATGGAGGTGTGGTTTTGTGTTGAAACTTGCAAAACCTAGTCCCCGGGTTGCATGAATGTGTCCCCCTTCGCATGCATGCGTTGTAACCTAAAAGGGAAGGTTCTGGACTTATATAAGGGGGAAACTCCCCGTTCCGGCGAAACCGGGTAGGATATTGCCGCACCTTGTGAACCAACATGGTTTTACATCATCATATGACCTAAACAAACACAAAATAAGAGAGAGCTACGCTGGGCTACTCCTGTCAGAGGAACGTCTACGGGGGTAGACGAGCCGAGGCCCACAGATTAGGGTTCCGTGGCAAACCGCGCTCCGGGGCGTAGGAAACCCTCAAGAAATTGCATGTGGCCCTTGCACATGCATGGAGGTGTGGTGTTGTGTTGGAACATGCAAAACCTAGTCCCCGGGTTGCATGAATGTGTCCCCCTTTGCATGCATGCGCTGTAACCTAAAAGGGAAGGTTCTGGACTTATATAAGGGGGAAACTCCCCGTTCCGGTGAAACCGGGTAGGATACTGCCGCACCTTATGAACCAACATGGTTTTACATCATCATATGACCTAAACAAACACAAAACAAGAGAGAGCTATGCCAGGCTACCCCTGTCAGGGGAACGTCTACGGGGGTAGACGATCCGAGGCCCACAGATCAGGCTTCCGCTGCAAACCGTGCTCCGGGGTGTAGGAAACCCTCAAGAACTTGCATGTGGCCCTTGCACATGCATGGAGGTGTGGTGTTGTTTTGAAACTTGCAAAACCTAGTCCCCGGGTTGCATGAATGTGTCCCCCTTTGCATGCTTGCGCTGTAACCTAAAAGGGAAGGTTCTGGACTTATATAAGGGGGAAACTCCCCGTTCCGGTGAAACCGGGTTGGATACTGCTGCACCTTGTGAACCACATGGTTTTACATCCTCATATGACCTAAACAAACACAAAACAAGAGAGAGTCTATGGAGGGTAGATTCGCGGCGCCCACGTCTAGGGTTTGCTTGGAGTCTTCGGCGTATCCGCGTCGTTGGTGTATATAGTAGTAATATAGTATAGGTTCTTCTATATTAGTAGAGACCAAATAATATATTATAATTTGTTATATATTATAGTTTCTTTGTAAATGTATGTACTAATACTAGAAAATTTTAAAAAAAACCTAGCTACGCCGACGGCTTTGCCCTCGGCGTATCCTGGCCCTCGGCGTAGAGCAGTGTCGACCGGACCCAGCGTGTCGGCGTGGAGTAGAAAACAAAAAAACCTAGCTACGCCGACGGCAAAGCCGTCGGCGTAGTGCAGCCCGCGGATAAGGCCGTGTGTCCCTCCCTCCCCTGCCTATCTTCTCCTCCACTCAACCTCAACCTCGCCGCCGCCACTGCTCACCTCCCTCCCAACGCCGCCGCCACGCCTTGCCCGGCCCGCCCTCCCCGAGCCAGCCCTCCGCCACCGCCACCACTCCCTCCCTCCCCACCGCCGTCGCCACGCCCTGCCCGGCCCGCCCTCCCCGATCCAGCTCACCCCTGCCGCCGCCACTGCTCACCTACCTCCCCACCGCCACCGCCACGCCCTCCCCGAGCCAGCCCTCCGCCGCCGCCACGCCCTCCCCGAGCCAGCCCTCCGCCGCCGCCGCCACTCCCTCCCTCCCCACCGCCACCACTCCCTCCCTCTCTCCCTCCCACCGCCGCCACCACGCCCTCTCCAAGCCAGCCCTCCGCCGCCACCGCCACTTCCTTCCTCCCTCCCCACCGCCGCCACTCCCTCCCTCCCTCCCCACCGCCGCCGCCATGCGCCGCTGCCGCTGCTGCCCCGGCCGCCCCTACACGCTGCCGCCACGCGGGAGGCGGAGGCTCGCCTGCTGCTGCTGCCCATGTGCCCGCCGGATCATCTTCGACGATTTGATCACGCTTCGAGGGTGGGAATCCATTCGCCAAGTCTGTCGTGTCACCTAGGTTAATTTTCGTGTCTAGATCACCAAGTCTATCGCGTCACCTAGGCGTCATCCCGACCATAAGTGTTACGCGACTTAATATGCATTAGTGGTCTCGCATATTTTGAACCGTAACGCTTACGGCTTTTATCGGGCAGTCGGCGGATTCGTATTTGGGTATGGTTCTCCCTGGCTCTACCTCGATTCGAGACAGGATTTCGGTGACGCCTCCTCGTTGTTCTCCGGATGCACATCCTCTTGGCTTTTTGTCGAGACGTGTATCGGGAGAGCAGTAGGGAGGTGCTGCCGAAATTCTGCTCGGATCGGGGTAGAGCCAGGGAGAACTTACCCAATCTACAGATCCGGCGGCTTGTTAGGACCCTCTTTTCCTATTAGACATGTAGGTTGATGAATGCGTAAAAATATGAAGCATTTAATCTCCTGTTTGATATAAAATGTTATATTTGTTGTTTGGCTCCCAGCAAAGCAGAAGAGGATGGCTGATAATGGGTGGATGTACAGTGGCCGTATTAGTGCGACTAATAAAACATATGATTGGGTACGGAACACTCATTTGTTAGTGAATGAGTTAGCGCGTGGTTCGAAGGCAATGGTTTGGGCACTTTGTCCATGCGCTCATTGCACTAAGCGTCATCGTCAGGGAAATGATGACATGTATAAACACCTTCTGCAATATGGGTACATGTCTAACTATGTCACGCAAGTCGACTTTGCTCGGTACGAACGTGACAGGGGTGAGGTGATGCGTCAGCGGCTCAATGGCAATGAGCGCGATGGGATTAGAAACTGGCTAGATGATCTCATCGATGCTAACCAGCCGGATTCGCCACCTCGACAGGAGGAACCACCAGAACCAGAGGAACCACCAGAACCAGAGGAACCGCTAGAACCAGAGGAACCGCTAGAACCAGAGGAACCGGAGCCAACCGCGAAGGCCTTCTTTGATATGATGGCCACGGCTAAGAGGCCTCTGTACGAGGGTGCAAAGATTTCTCAGCTCGATGCCATCTCTCAGTGTCTAGCCGACAAGTGCCAGTACTCCGCCACCCGTTCTCACTTTGAAGCTAATCTGAGAACATGTGGTAACATGTTGCCCGAAGGGCATTGTCTGCCTAAAACCTTTTACGAAACGAAGAAACTCATGAAGGAGCTGAACATGGATTATGAAAAGATAGATTGTTGTCCAAAAGGTTGCCTTTTGTTTTGGAAACAGTTTGCGGATGACAAGTACTGCTCCATTTGTGGGGCCTCTAGGTATGATGAGGTAAAGGGAAAGGATGGTCAGATGAGGTAGTCGAATGTCGCTCTAAAGATTCTTCGGTATCTCCCATTCATAAAAAGAATCCAGCGGCTTTACTTGAGCGAGGAGACTGCCAAACAGATGACGTGGCACACGAAGAGGAAGAGATATGAGGACGAGCACGGACATAAGAAGATGGGACATCCATCTGATGGTAAGGCATGGAAGAACTTTGATGACAAATACCCCCGGTGGGCAGAAGAGGCTCGGAATGTCAGAATTGCGATAGCAACAGATGGCTTCAACCCATATGGTTTGTCGACGGCCGCGTACAGCTGCTGGCCGATGTTTGTTATTCCGCTCAATCTCCCCCCGGAGTATTAATGCAACGGAAGACCATGTTTCTGTCATTGATCATTCCAGGGCCCGAGTACCCGGGGAAAAATTTGAGTGTCTACATGCAACCGATGGTGGATGATTTGAACCACTCCTGGATACACGGGACGTTGACATACAACCGAGCATCGAAGAGAAACTTCTTGATGAAAGTTTGGTTGCAGTATACCATGCATGACATGCCCGGGTATGCCCTAACGTGCGGATGGTGTACAGATGGTAAGTGGCCATGCCTAGTGTGCAGGCACCGACTTGAGTTTCTTTGGCTAAAGTCGGGTCGCAAGTATGTTGCGTTTGACACGAATCGACAGTACCTCAAAAGAAAGCATCCATTCAAAGAAGACAAGAAGAACTTCAAGAAGGGCAAAGTTGTGCATGAAGTAAAAGAGGTACCAAAGTTCGATGGTTCAGTTGTTGATGCCGAGCTACGTGCTCTCGTGCCTGCGGCGCCGGGAACTGGCCATCTATTTGCGGATATGGTGTAACGCACAACTGGACTCATGTGGCAGCCTTAACGAATCTTGTGTATTACAAGGACCTTGAACTTCCCCATAACATCGATGTGATGCACACCGAAAAGAATGTCGGGGAGTCCCTTTTTCACACAGTACTGAACATTCCTGGAAAGTCAAAGGATAATGTCAAGACTAGAGTTGATGTTGAGAAGCTTTGTGATAGGAAGAGATTACACATGCAGCCTCCTACTGTCCGTCGAAAGAATTGGTTCAAGCCGCATGCCTACTACTGCCTTGATAATGTCCAAAAGAAGGAGTCATTCAGGTGGCTCAAATATGTCGTGATGTTCCCTGATGGTTATTGTTCGAATATAAGTAAGGGAGTCAATCTTTCGATGGGACAAGTCACCGGGCTCAAGAGTCATGACTATCATATATGGATTGAGCGGCTGATGCCGGTGATGGTTCGAGGGTATCTCCCCGAGAAAGTCTGGCGAGTGCTTGCAGAGTTGAGCCATTTCTTCCGCACCCTCTGTGCTAAGAAGATATGTCCTCTGGTTATTGAGAAGCTGCAAGTTCAGGTGCCGGAGTTGCTATGCAATTTGGAGATGATCTTTCTGCCAGGCTTCTTTACTCCGATGGCACATCTCATTGTGCACCTCGCAAACGAGGCACTCTTGGGGGGCCCGGTGCAATTTTGTTGGTAGTTTTGTATTGAGAGAGAGTTTAAGTATATTCGAAAGATAACTAGAAACAAAGCTAAGATTGAAGCATGCATAGCTGAAGCAACATGCCTTCGGGAGATGGCAGACGCCGCGACAACCTACTAGCCCGATGATGTTCCCCCTATGCATAACCCGGTCTCTCGTTACAATGTCGACCTGCCCAAGAATGACCCCAATCTCGAACTATTCCAATTTCCCGGTGGCAAGGCCGGTAAAGGACTAAAATATAGCTTGCCGAAGGAAGAGAAGGATTGCATAATGCTCTATGCGCTTATGAACATGAAGGAAGTGGTCGATTTCATTAGGTAAAATGGTAAACAACTTCTTATTTTCTCGGTCTAATGCTCTATGCAGCTAGTAACTCGGTCTAATGCTTATTTTATCCTTAGCGACTTCACGGATGAACAGTGGTCGGGACAGACGGATCCCTCTCCCATGGAGTTGGACACTCTACTGAAAGAGGGTGCTCCTGGAAATAAAAAACCTTTGTGTCCTGGTTCATGGAAAAAGTAATTTCTAACCTGTCCCTCTTACCTTGCAATATGTGACTTGTCGCTTTTATTCCACGTAACTAATGAACGGAACAAACCTGTAGGGAGCTGATCCCAACGTTGAGATGTCAGATGAGCTAAAATGTGTTTCCCAAGGTTGTAACCGTGACGCCATGAAGTATGAGAAGTATGATGTGAATGGGTTTCGCTTCCATATAGAGACACACCAGAAGGGGCGACCGAATGCAAAAATGGTAAATACTGGGGTCTTCACCAGAGGAGCCGATTCCCTTGATTACTACAGAAGGTTAGAGAATGTATACGAGCTGACCTTCAATCGTACGAACGTACAACTCAATCTTGTTGTGTTCAAGTGCCACTGGTTCGACCCAAGGGGTGGACTGAGAAGTACCCCTTCCATTGGGTTAGTTGAAGTTCGGCCTTCAACCACCTATAGCGGAGCCGACATCTTTGTTGTTGCTCACCAAGCCAACCAAGTTTATTATTTGCCCTACCCATGCCAGAAAGCGGAACTCTAGGGCTGGGAAGTCGTGTTCCAGGTATCGCCACATGGTAACCTACCGATTCCCTCCGAGGACGATTACAACAACATTAACCCTGTAATGTACGAGGGAATTTTTTATCAAGAGCAAGAGGACGTCGGGCACTTTGATTTAGAACCGGTTGATCTTGAGGACCTTGGGAACGATGCAGAAACTCGGGGTGAGTCAGTGGTGAATCTACATGATATAGATATGCTCGAGAAGTTCCATACAGAGAATAACAACGATGATGAGCCTCCACCCTTCAATGAGAATCCAGCTTTCTACTCAAAAGATAGTGATAGTGATAGTGAGAATGAGAATGAGAATGAGAATCAGAATGATAGTGAGTATTTATTATGTCTTTGTGCTTAATTGTTTTATTAATTGCATTATGCCTTTATGCTTTGTGTATACATTTTATTATGTCTTTGTGCTTAACTGTTTTCTCTTATTCAATGCAGGTGATTGAAAAATATGAGCAGTGGCAAGGCAAGCTCTTTGTCCTTGCTTAATGCGCTGAAATAGCGCAAGAAAAAAGCTACACGGAGTGGGAGACAGCCAAATCCCAATCCGCGTTACCCCGATCTTGCTAGTGCGGGATGAGGACGAGGTCGAGGTCGAGGAGGAGGACGAGGACGAGGTGGCAGGGGAGGAGGCATGGACTTTGACCCACCATCCTCCGCTTCTAGCGACGTGGCTCCTGAGTTCTTCCTGACAGAGCAGCCTTTTGGGGACGAGGCGGAGCCAGAGACCGAGAGGGAGGCGGAGACCGAGAGGGAGGCGGAGACCGAGACGGAGTCTAGAGACGAGACGGAGGCGAAGGCTGACACTAGCTACGAGTTGGTGCCGCCGAAGAAATTGCGGAATCGTGGGGAATCGGGAGTCCTTGAGGAGAGGTTAGAGCCTAGGACCCAGGAGGCGAAAGCCCTTATTATTCCATATGGCCTTGAGTAAGTGTACTAATTTTGCAATTTAAAACATGTAATTTCATATTGGTCATAAATAATTTGTCATGTGTACTAATGTTTATTATTGTGCAGCAATTGGACATTTCCTCCGGGGACCAAGCCTCGCCTTCCTAACAGCCTAGTTGGAGCTCTGATTAGGAAGTTCTGGCCGGGCTATCACATTTCCTTCGATGGTGTCAGGAGGCTAGCTACTACTTGGGCGGACTACCAGACTACTCGTGTCCCGGGATTTCCAACAGCTGCTAATGCTGTCATCACCAAGTTTTGGGTAAGGCATATTTCTTGAGTTAATACTTGATGACCCCACCGTGCTAACTCATGACTCTTACAATTGTTTTTTATGCATGATTGAAGTGCTTTTATCGCGTGGCTGAGGAGGACCAGGAGAAGGCGGACAGGACTTTGCTTGGGGCTTGTGTGAAGTTGACACCCTAGGTGTGGTACAACCAGAAGGTCACGACCGCTAGTCACTTCTGGGCCGACAGGGGCGTGAGGATCAGGAAGGAAGACATTGTCGGTAAGAAGTCTAATCCTGAGTACTCGATGACGCCAGAAGAGTACATGTCGGTGAGTAAAATGTTAATGAGATTCTACATTGCTACTAAGTTGCCATTGCATTGTCTGGAGTTGAGTATTGCATTTTCAGGTTGTCCTCGATTGGGCTGAGCCGCATCGACTCGCATGGGAGGAGCTGGTTAGGACGAGGTGGCTCAGTGAAGACGAAGAGTTTGCAGCCTTGTCGAGGCGGAACACGGAGAACCGAGGCGATGGTGGAACACATTGCGCGGGAAACCGCAACTTTGACCGCTTCAAGGGGAAGGTGGTATGTATATACATGGAACGACCTGCATTTATTTCTCGTCATGTTCGTACTTCATATGCATAATATTTCTTTCCGCGATGCAGGTGGCCGAGGCACAACCCGGGGAGGTGATTCATGACGTCGCTGTCTATGAGATGATGCGACGAAAGAAGCCCGATTCCTCGCAGCCTCAGCCCTCGTTACCCGAGTACTACGGCACTGCCCAGAACAACTTGGCGGACTACAGCACGATGGTGAAGGCTCGTCACCCCCATGTGGATGACCCCATTCACGCGGAGATCGATGAGGAGTCGTTGGTCTTGTCGGGGCACGGATTGCAGCATGGACGTCTCAAGATTCTGAATAAGAAGGTCAAGCCTACCCTCACCACAAGCTTCACGCGTCTCAAGGCTACCCACCCCGCCGACGGCCCCCCTATCCCGCCTCGTAGCCAGCCTCGTTGATCCACCTCCAGAGAGGATGTAAGTTTTACTCATTTTCATCATCTTTATGACTTTTTTTTTGCATGGCTAACTGCTGACGGGATTCCTTGTATTTGAAATTGTAGCCTGAGTTCGAGGCGGCCTACGATGCCGCTCATGATGAATATCAGGTGGCCTTTCGGCAATATCAGGAGGCGAATGCGATCTACATGCAATACGTAAATGTAAGTTTGAACCTTTATTTTTGCAAAGATACAAGTCCCACTTTCCCTAGTTTGTTGTATTACGGCCTGACATCTAAACTATCTTGCAGGCGATGTTGATGAATATTCAAACTGGACAGAATACGGATTTAGGGCCTGTGCCTCCCATGCCGGGGCAGCCGCCATGCATGCCATCGAGGGACAGTTTCGCTAGGACATACTACGCATCGACACCGGTAAGTTCTTTGCTAGCCCACTGGTTATCGCTTTACTTTGCCTCGCAAGTTGCTAACATGTAGGCAACATGTAGGGAACGGGAGCTTCTGGGATCCAGCACTTTGGCCATGCCTCGCCGGATGGGCATCAGATCACACCGCTTCATGACAATGGTCCTTCTCCTTGCCATTCTGCTGGTGGTTCTCCCAATCCTTACCCCGACACTTCTCCTACTACCTCGCGAGATGGTTCTTCTGCTGCTTCTACTGGACGCCACCCTCGCTGGAGGTCGCCTCTTTTCACCAGGGGAGATCTCGGGTACACCCCGTCTCCTCCAGAGTTGTAGGGTTTTATTGTCTATGCATGTGTGACGATGTTGATACATGTATGAATGATGTGATCCTGTTGATACATGTATGAATGATGTGATCATGTTGATACATGTTTGAATGATGTGATCTTGTTTGATACATGTATGAATGATGTGATTTTGTTTGAATTTTTGTGAAATACATGTTCAATATTGTTGTGAATAATATTGCAAGAAATAAAACTACAGCGAAACTGGTGGAAAATAAATCTGGGCTGGCCCTACGCCGAGGGCCATGCCGTCGGCGTAGCCCCTAATATGTGCCAAATGGTAAAGGCTACGCCGAGGGCCATGCCGTCGGCGTAGCTGTCTGCCTGGGATGACCAGCGCCTGCCACGTGCTACAACTATGCCGGGGGCTAACCGTCGGCGTATGCCTAGGCCTACGCTGAGGGCCGCGGCCGTCGGCCCAGCTGCCTGCCTGGGGCGCCCACAGTCTGCCACGTGCCGACGCTACGCCGAGGGCCATGCCGTCGGCATACCGAATGTGCCGTTAGCAGCCCGTGTAACGGCGGGCTCGCCTTTCGCCGACGGCTACTACGCCGAGGGGCCTGCCACGGCCGTCGGCAAAGCTTACGCCAAGGGCTAGACCATACGCCGACGGCTTTTTTTGCTCCGCCGAGGGAGAGGTTCGCCGAGGAGGCTACGCCGACGGTAGCCCTCAGCGTAGCGTAGGCCGACGGTATAGCTGCCTACGCCGAGGGCTTTTAGCCGTCGGCCTAGCCGGCGCGTCCTGTAGTGAGCCTGGTCATCCATCTCAGCAGTGTGGACCCGCGCTTGGCGAAGAACGAGCGCAGGTCACTCCTCTGCGAGGCGGCCTCGACAGTCGTCTCCGCCACCGCGGCCATCGCTGCAAGAAATCGAACCCAACCCAACCCAACTGGTCAATGCTGCAATGCGGGAAGTTGGAACCACAAAGTACAGGCAAGTTCAGATGGAGTAGGGTACCAACCAGGAACTAGGAGTCCAGGAGACGGCGCCGCCGACGAATCGTCCGCCGCGAACGGAGGTTTCTTGGGGTTTTCTCGGGGTCTCCTTTCCGAGTAAACCGCATCAGCGGTCCTAATTCTTTTCCTATACCTTCAGTTTGGTCCTATTTCTTTAAAATTGCACATCTAGTTCCTAAATCTTTTATAATTGATTCACGCGAGGTCATAAATGGGTCTGACCGGCGTTGACTGATGCTACGTCGATATTGGGCCCAAGAAACGTACAATGTGGCATGTATATTTGCGAATAGCTCCTTGAAACTGTATGTATTCTAGAACACGATCCTAGAACAGATGCTTGCAGAAGCTAAGTAAGCTCATGGATCAGCTAAGCAAACGCATGCATCAGCTAGCACGCAGCGTTGAGAGACTGCACGGTAGCAAAGCATGACAGAGCCCTGCTGAACACCCGCATGTGCACGTACCATGCGTACATGTTGGAGAACTGCACCGGCACGTAGACGGTGTACGCATGGGGCGCGGCCGGAGGGCGAGCGCTGAGGATGCCTGCGACAGCAGCAGGACGAGGAGGCGCCGCGAACGGCATATGCCATGCCTGCACAACGTTGGTCCAGAACGACGCGGAAGGCGCAGCGGCGCGAGCAGCGGCCTGGCAGCAGAGCGCGCGCCGACACTCCGTGCGCTCTCGTGTGGTCTAGCCGAGGACCACAAGTAGCAGCACGGGCCCGAGCACAGCTAGGAGCCGAGGATGGTGTGCACTCTCCAAGTAAGCGCTTGGCTATTGGGAGGCTTGTCTTCTCGCGTACGTTTTTGCATTCTCCCAGTCCTAGATGTTTATCATGCGCGCTTGGTTGTTGGAGGGACACGGTTGCCGGGGAGATCGTGTGAGGCAGGCATTAGGGTGAGCCGCAGCTGACCATGAGAGGAGCATATGTTCTAGCAGCGGCATCGTAGGGCGGGGTGACGCACATGTTGGAGAACTGCATCAACGCGGGCGAGGGGGCGCCGCGAACGGCATGTGCCATGCCTGCACGACGCTGGTCCAGGGCGACGAGGAAGGCGGGAAGCGCGGCTCAGTGGCAGCAGGAAGGTGGATAATGAGTGCCGTGTTAGAGGTGTGATGGGCCGACGGCTTGGACTGCTGCTCGTCCAACACGAGCATGTCTTGGGTAGCAGTCGGTCTGGCAACAAAGCGCGCGTCCATGGTCTCCTTGAGGACGGCTAGCTGTCCATGCACGTGTGATGTGCTGGCTATGGTGCTATCGTGTACGTGTGTTTGCATCAGCGAGTGGCGTGCCTATGTCGCTTACGTGTTTGCATTTTCCAACATATTTGCCATACGTACGTGCTTGCTTGTTCTATGTCTTCATCAGCACGAGGGAGGGATTCATGGGACTTTTTGACGAGTTCCTGTCTGTGACACTACCGCGAGACGGACTCGTGGGACGGCGTGATATCTGTCGTAGGGACCGTGTTCTAGAAGGAATACAAATTCATGGGCTTATGGGCAAATATGCAGGCCAGATGGGATGCTTCCTAGGCCCTAGTGTCGAGGTGGCACCGGTCAACGCTGGTCAAACCTATTTATGACCTCGCGTGAATCACTTATAAAATATTTAGGACTTAGACATACAATTTCAAAAAACTGAGACCAAAGTAAAAGTGCACACAGAGGATTAGGACCGGCAATGCGGTTTTCTCCTCCTTTCTCCCCTCTCTTCTTTGCCTTGGTTTGGTGGCCAGTAGCCCAGCAGGACAATACGTCGGTGTAATACGTTATGGGTTGGGCTTCTTGATGTAATGGGCTATTGGGCTTAATTAATGGGCCGATCCGAGAAGTAGAAGCTGTACTGTCGCCTCGCACGGCAGTTGACAGCGGCGACAGCACACACGGGAGGGGGCGCACCACTTCAGCGGCGGCGGCGGAAAAGGAGAGGAAAGGCGGCCGCTTTTTCCCGCACCCACTACGCCGGCGGCAGCGCGGAAGGAAAGGTATTATTCCCTTCCCGATTGCGGAAATCATCCGATGATTGGCGCACTACTTGCCTTCCATGGCTGTGTGCTTCCTTTGATTTCCTGCCATTTTCTTCATCTGCTTGCTTGTAAGTTTGTGTCCTTGCTGGCCCCTAGCTCTTCTTGCTGGGATTTCTTCGGTCCGGTTTCCATATTTTGCCCATGATTCGATTCGAGGATAGGTTGTTGGTGGAGTCCTTCCGAGTTCGTTTAGTCCTGGAGCTGATTAATCTGGGGGGTTGGTGGTTAGGTCTTAATCAGTAGTTGGTTTAATTGTTTCTTGTTTTGCCCTGTTTGACTGATTAGGATTAATTTATCTCCTTCGTCCTTTGGATTTTAATCCATGTCCCTTTCGTATTTAGCATGTAGTCAGGTGAAGCATGTAGAGTATTTGGACTGTACTGATGCTTCTGTCCTTGTCCTCGTCTCTGTATTTGGAGTGTTTTGTCTAAGAACTTATCCACTCTGCATTATGAACTAATAGTTGGTTCCAGAAATTTGTAGACTTTCTCTTAGAAATCATTATGCTGTTAGAAGTTCGGGATAATGTGTCCCGTTTTAACACCCATGCCGTTTCACATTTAGGGATGCAGTTAAGCAGCAGGGGATTACTCAGTGAACTTGTTCTAATTACAGTTCCACTCAGATGCTTTAATGCCCTTATTTTGTGCGTTTCCATTTCTGCAGCGGTGTGCCTTCATATTCCAGCATAAGCAAACATGGCAGAGAGCTTGGATGCGCCACTCAGTGACACCAATGGAAGTGCTACTACTCGGCGTGAACATAGCTTGGGTGAGCCACTCAGTGACAGCAAAGCAAGTGCCACTACTCAGGGTGAACAAAGCTTGGGTGAGCCACTCAGTCACAGCAACGGAAGTGCCACTACTCAGGATGAACAGAGCTTGGGTGAGCCACTCAGCGACACCGAAGGATATGCCATTATCCAGGGTGAACCTTCTTCAGATGGAGATGAGTTAATCATAGTTGATGAGATGGACTCCTTGTGGGATGATGTCAATACCATGGTTGATTTCTCAACATTCGTGACGTACTCTGTCATCAAAGGCTTTGTGAAGGATGTAGAAAAAGAAGTAGTTCAGCAGATTGCTTCCAAGGATGAAGAGGTAAGGCTGCTGCACCAAAGGCTGCTGCAGCTCGGAAATGGTAGCTTGAGTTTGTATGAGGGCCGGGATAGGAAATATGATGAAGTTTATAGCATTCGCCAGCAGCTTGATGCCATTTCGAAGTCACTCTTGAATTCTGAGTGGGGGCTTCCAGGGTCGCAGTATAACTCGGAAGGTGCAGAAGATGTGAGTAAACATAGAGGCAAGGAACAACCCTTGAGAAATGGTCCGACAAAGGATGAAAATCCTAAAGTCTCTACTAAAGAGGTTTTTGTAGATGGGTCGTTTCTGAAGCACATGGATAACGATGCTCTGGTAGCCCATTTCAATAAAGAGATGAATCGTATGAAAAGGCAGCATGATAAGGTCGTGGAAGAAAAGACTGAGGAGATATTTGCGCTCAAGCGGAAACTCCTAAATAAAGAAGGATCCAACCCATCGCATTTACGGAATAACAAAGAATTTGAGCAAGTGAGGAAGAAAATTGAAGAGGTTGTGAAGAGATTGGATGGGCTTCTCTTGGAGAATAATAAGAGAACCACCTCTGGCATCAAGGCAGAAACACTTGCTGTTGCTGGCCAACAAGACAAGAGCAATGTTGTAGATTCTGAAATCCAGCAACTACAAGATACTGCCACGAATAATCAAGAAACAACATGTGCTTTTCCAACCCAGGCTTCTCATTTTGCATCCATGGAAGCAGATCATGCAAAGAAAATTGGAATGTTAGAATCTGACATCGAAGACGCCAGGATTGCTGCCATCATTAGTGAAGAGATAGAAATGATTCTACTAAGAGAGTTCGTTAACGAAATAAAAATAGAGTTGCATGGTAATGAGATCGAGCATAACATGAAACAAGACATTTGCTCAGTCATTCAGAATGAAGCTGTAGCAGAAGCAGTGTTAAACCTCAATTCTTCATTGTTAAAGTACAATGAGGAAAAGAGCTGCACTGAAGCAGCATCGACTCTACAAAAGCAGGAGATTGAGAACCTGAAGCTTGCTGTTGACTCTTTCAGTAAAGTAGTGAGGGAAAAGGAGGCATTTGTGTGTCAGATTGAATTGGGCGCAATGAAGGGTCATATGGATTTGTTATTCCATCAGCTTGATTTACTAACAGACAAAGTGGAAAAGCAAGACTCCTGTATATCTGAAAAGAACAAGGAGTTTGATACCATTGTGGGCAGGTTGGAGCAAGCTCTGCAGCATGTTCATCAAAATGAGAACAATTTTAGGGAGTTACATGATAGGTTTAGAAATGCTACAGACTCTCTAAAGGAGGTGGAGAAACAAAACCATTACTTACGTAACATCATCGAAGAAAAGGAGAAGACATTCACATCAACCATTTATAAAGAAAAGGAGTTCAAAGAACGCATGTCAAGTCTTGTTGAATCTATGAGAGAGTTTGGAAATTTTGTTACAGATCAACAAACTGTCATGGCAAATAAAGTTCAGCACAGTGAATCAAGGTGCTTGTTTTGCATTTTTTCAGAACAGGGAGTACTTGTTTTTGTGAAAATGATCTTATATTATGGTTACCAGTTTTTTCTAACAAGTCTTACAGTAGGAATAGCTTTTAGTTCATAGTAGTACTTACAAGAATTGCTATCTTGTATTTCTGTATTTCTGTAAATAACTATGGCGTGTTCTTCTTATACAGGTTTTGTTTATTGAAAGACCAATGTAAACACCTCGCTAAAGAAGGCAATCTTTTAAAAAAGAAGGCAGTGTGGTACAAGGAGATAGCTGAGACAAAAGGCTCTAATCTTCAGAAAGCTGAGCTCGAGGTAATAAAGTTTCAGATCCTAACTGCTAGTAATATTGTACTGTTCCATGAATACCGGGTCACCTGCAAAATCTGTGGGAGGTGAGTGATGTAATGAGTTGTGGTTTCTCAATTTCTGCAGGTGGATTTGCTTGGTGACGAGGTTGAGGCCTTGACGGATCTTCTTGCAAAAATTTATATTGCACTCGATCACTATTCTCCGGTTTTGCAACACTATACTGGAGTAAGTCTCAGTTAATCATTCTCCATTCCTGTTTGGTGTTACGAACTTACGATTAAGGGATATGCTAAAAACACAAATCCGTAGAAGATGGATGTTAACAGAAAATTCCATCAGACTTTACTGATTTTTTCTCCATTAATGGATTTGATCTTTGCGCGCAAGTCATGGGCACGTCTAGTATTACCCTTTTTTTTCCTTAACTGCATGTCTAGGATAACCTGTTACTCCATAGCAGGCCAGTGTGCTAGGAGTTGTTGGCATCCATCGGAAGCACATGATTTTCTTTCACCCTGTAGATTATGAGTATGTTTCTTGTGCCAGTCACTAATTGTACTCTCGCTTTCACAGGTAATGGAGACCTTGAACATGATCAAGAAACACATCAGCACAGCAAAGTGAACTGCCTGTGCACGCTAATGCCCTCTGGTCTAATGTTAACAACAGCCTTGAGTTTTTGTAGACGTCCCTTGCTGTAGAACCAAGAGCTAGGTAGTGCAATGTAGCTCGCTCCTCCCTGCGGTAGGCGGTAGTTTTGCGCAGTCTTTGAGCACCTTGTAAATGACCCAACCATGGTTAGTCGCCTGCTGGTCTGCTGAGGCGACAGACACTTTGAAGTACCTATTACCTCTGTTCTAGAATATAAGATGTTCTGGTAGGCTACCAAAACTTGTTGTAGTACCTGACAACCTGTATGGCGTTTTGTTTTTGTGCGAGCTCGACAACCTCTAATATCGATATGATGAGTCGTTTTGTGTTCCAGGATGATTTGGATTTGCTCTGGTAGTATCGGGAAATCTGCAATTGGCTGTTTCTGGACCTTGATATAGTATAAGGCGGCCTGGATGCTGATATGTGGCGAGATGGCAGTTATCTAGCACTGCCACTGCCTCAGGATACCATGTGCTCCAGCTGCATTCATCATTCACAAGGCGAGATGAAATGTTTCATTAGCACGAAGCAGTTCCATCTGATGTGCAGCAACAGAGAGCAATCAAGTTCAGTCCTTGACCTCCTTACTTATCGCTCCCGCCTCATGGCGGCCTTGGCGAACCGGACCAGGAGGTCGTGGGAACAGCGAGGTTCCACGACACCATGCTCTTGTCCATGCCATGAAACTGCTGCCGTGGGTACGCATTTTTCTGCCATGCGAAACACACACAAGCTGGTGAGCTTGTTGATGTCTTTCCACGAGCTCATTTGGCCACAGGCCTCTTGCCATTGACAAGAACAGACAAACAGACGCTAGTCACCACACTTGATTCATCCATTTACAAGGAAAAGGAGCACGTCCTGCCATTGACAAGAGCATACAAGGCAGGAAGGAGGTCGGTCACAACACTGGATTCATTCATACGGAGTACAACGAAAAGCAGCAGTACATCAGAGAGGTGTTGGATCGATCGGGTCGCTAGCTCACCACCTTCTTTCTGGTAGCTTGTGGGCAGAGCCGGCAGTGGCGCCCTCTGACGGCTTCCTTGTTTTCGTCCAAGCTAACACGCCCCTCTGATGATGCTAGAGGAGTTGAATCGGCTTCTGAGTCAGCAAGACTTGTGGCTACCACAGGAAGTCGGGAGTAACGTCCTACAAGTCGAACTGGGACTGCATTGCTACGGTTCGTCGTCGGACAGGCACACAACTTGTGCGTTGGTCGCTGCGCCCGTGTGTGGGACTCCTACTGCTAGGGCTGCAAGCGGGGCGGGTAAGCGGGAACAGATTTAGCCTTAGCTCATGTCAGTTTAGCATAATTTATAGACCAGTTTTGATCCGTGTATGTAGTACAATTTATACTAACCACCCAGTTATGCGGGCCGAAGTGGGCCCCACATCTGCAACCCTACCTACTGCTACCCAGGCCAAACCTAGCCCGCATATATATCTTTACTATTAAATGGAAGTTGGTGATCGTAGGTCGTCCTCAAACGTCAAACATTAGAGCAATCTGAATCATCCAATTTACACCCGACGGCACCCAATACATCCTCTCCTCTCAATGGTTGGCTTAGGGTAATTACCCTTGTATGCCACCGACAAGTGGCATGTACGGCTTCATAGTTCTCCAGAATACCCATCGATAGGAAAAGGCAAGAAACCAGGTCAAAAAGAAAAAAAAAGGCAAGCAACGCCCCAACCCATCGTCTCTAACCTCATCCTATGGAACCCTAGCACAGGATCTCAGTCGCCGTCGCCACCCATCCCGACGGTCGCGCACACCGCCATGGTCCTCTCACGTGTGTGCCCAGGCCTCTGAGCGCCTCCCGCGCCTCGCTTGTTCTCTCGCTCTGCATCCCACGAGGAGCCAGTGCACCACCTTGATAAGCGTCGACGGCACCAAGGGTTTGGGCATCACCGCCTCATCCATCCTTCCACCCGTCCTGAGTTCGTCGCCGCCGCTAGGCCGCCTCATCCTTCCCAGCCCTGGAATCCATCATGCCACCGCCCGAGTTCCCCCGATGCCAGGCTACTTCTCCTAGAGCTCGACGGCTCACCTAGGAGTTGTTACTGCTGTGCTAGGAGCTCGACCAACTACGGCGCCATACTATTTGTCAAGAGGCTCAATCCCAGCGACGGCCAGGTATCGATCTGATTCATATTGTCAGTTGTCATCAAGCGATTTGCTAATCTCATTCCGATGCTTCACCTAATGCCTTTTGCTAATTTGGTGTTTATTACTGATTGTGTATTGTAAGGGAAGCCATCGGACATGGAGGAGCTCGAGTAAGTAACCAGATCGGAAGGAGGAGTGAACATGCACACTTGCTAAATAGTATTAATTTTAAGCAGCTCTCAATTGGATTGAGAGAGTGCATCGAGGTAGATGATTTTCTCTAATTTATTAGTCAGATCCTGCCTTACCTGGGTTTCTCAAGATTAGATAGAAAATTATCTCAGACAGATGGATGCTACATGGTGCTCTTTAAAGAACTTAGATTAATACTTGCAGGTCCGCTTGCTATTTATATCTTTGTTTTGCTCGCAGCTGTGCTTTCTTGCATCTTTTCCCTTTGTATAACTTGTCCTTATTTGGATTCCTTGCTTAAAGTTTACATGGGAAGTTTTCTAGCACCTGCAAGCATGGTAGTCTCATCAACATGGTGCTCTTTGAAAATTATTTCAGACAGATGGATGCTACCTCACTAGAAGCATAGCAACGTAGTGCTCACTAGCTGAATCCTGATGAAGTGGTGTTTGTATTTCTTCAGAAACTGTGTTGATCACGGAGTGAGATGGATGCAACTACAACAATTTACCCAGAATATGTTTGCAAGCACACAAATCGTCTGTGCACCTACAGTGACCACCTATATCACTGTACTTGGATACATGTGAGAGGTTTTTTTCAGGTCAAAAACCCACAATAGAGTCAGACATTGCTTATATGGTTAGTCAATCTTGTATCAATACTTTTGCCTGGTATGATTATTCTTTTAGATAAAATGCCATAGGACCATCCAGATTAATTTTGTTTCAATGAAACGTCATACTTCGGTCCAAGACCTGGTATGGCGGTGCCTCGAGCTGCCATGCTCGCCTTCGAGGATGCCTCCCGCGTGCATGGGTACGTGGATGACCTGAACGCAATAAGTGAATTCTCTGCTTTCACTCATTTGTCGTGACCCTTCTGCAAAGAAATTAGCTTTCCATTGACCTATGGTTCTTGGGTAATGTTTAGGTTGGGTATAACGTAATATATGGGTCTATTGCTTGTGGTGGCTAAAATGCTATATAAATTCAGAGCTCTAAAAGTAATCTTGTGGTGAGTTTGTTTTTTATGATGCTATTGGGTGATCTTTACTGGTCAGCTAACTAGAATGCTATCTATTTTAAGTCACTTGATTAGGTTGGGTATAATGTTATATAGCAGATTAATATAGCTGGATTGTCTCCTCTCCAGGTCGTTGTTGTCGTCTCCCCTTAAAGGACCGCGTCGCCACTTCCAGTACCACTGTTCCGGTACCCCCTAGGAGCGCGCCGCTGCATCCTCTGACAATAGGTGAGGTTCCTCCTTTACTTTATTTTTGAACTGTCCATATACCTGATTGATGATTTCCATGACAAGTTCTATCACAAAGTCCAACTGATGATGGTGATTTTTACTGCAAGGATGCAGCCACAGAGGGAGTACTATCACCTCCAATAATTTCTCAAGCTTGGTGAGCAAAGCACACCAGTTTGAATCTCCAATATTCCCTCGTTTCTTGCTCTATAGATCTCTACTTCACATTGCAAAGCAACCCGCTCCGTTATTCTATTTAATTTAATATATATACGCTTCCAGGGGTCTTTTTACAAGACATTATATTCCATACTTCCATTGGCATCTTAGATTGGGAAAGATCTTGACATGCTTTAACATTCTTATCTACAATGTACTGATATAAGAAGGGTTTCATACTTCAATATGTGGTTTGATTTGGAACGTTGATCTGCTAGCTGTTAATTTTTCTAAGTAAAAAAATACATTTTTATCTGCAATGTCTTGATGCTAAGAAGTGAAATATTTTACCTTCAGGTAGGCGTTTTGTAACATCTATCGTTTTGTAACATCTATCGTATAAACAACACTTTGTTTCCTCTCCATATGAATATGTACTACTACTGATATTTTGAGTCTATCTTTTTAAACTTGCCCCACCAATTTATCAGTATCTTGGTTCTACAGCTCGATTTTCTCATGCGCCTACTAATCTCATTAAAGTTGTGTATGATGTCTGTATAAAGCGATTGTGTGTATAATATCTCGATCTAATTCACTAAGCACACAAGTTCATCCGTGAACTAATTTGTATTACAAGACCCTGATAAGTAACTTCATATTAAAGTGAAGAACCGAGCTATGAAGATTTCCATGAAGGTACTCAAATGCTATGAACTGAAGCACTGTTTTGCAGTTCAATTTGCATTAAACAATAAATCCCCACACTTCTTCTGTTATATTTAGTCTTTTGCAGAGATC
Source organism: Avena eriantha (assembly GCA_910589775.1). Lineage (NCBI taxonomy): Eukaryota > Viridiplantae > Streptophyta > Magnoliopsida > Poales > Poaceae > Avena > Avena eriantha. The sequence goes on from OU342742.1 coordinate 223,194,981, forward strand.
TTGTCTGACTAAGTTATTGTGGACTCGAGAAAATTTTCATTCCTTGGACAATATCTATAGAACTCCATATCTGTAGAACTTGTGTGAACTACAGAAGCGATCAAATTCAGATGATCGGCAACTGCAACTGATCAATATGCCGAGACTTCCCTCTGCCTTTTTTTGCTCCGTCTTATCCCTGTGCGTGCATCCTATTCCGTGGTCAGGTATATTGCAGCTTCTGATGTGTGGCAATGTGTGTTACTGGTCATGCTCATGCATGAAAATCATGTGCATGGAACGGTAGAACTGATATGATCCCTTCTTTTTCTGATCATATGTGTGTTGAATAGTTCCGATAGTATTGTACTTGCAGTGTTCCAAAGAATTTGTTCAATCTTAAGACTTTGTGAACAATATATGCAATAGTTTAGATAAATAAAAGTAATAGTTCAGAATTTTCTTTTATCCCATCTCTTCCGTAAATACAAAATAAAGGAATCTTTGTCATGATGATTGAATTTGAAAGGACAAAACTTGGTGAAGTCGAGTAACCGTGGTACATTTTTTGGAGAATCATGTATTGCATATTTTCTTATGACTTGTGTTGTTGGCAAGAATAAAATATTATGCTAAGAGGTAGTGCGATATTTAGCTTGTTTACCTTAGAACTTCATAGGGGCCTAAATTAATAAAGTTATGACATGGGAGTTTGAGATATTCCTTCTTATTTTTGGAGGAACTTTGAGATTATTATGTCTTGTTTGATATTACTAGCATATCTGAAACTTGTCAATTCGATTCTTCATATTGTCTCCATATTACCATTTTGTTAGCAAAGTTAAGTAAATTTCTGTTTGTTGTAGGGCTATAATTAATTGTGACGCCAGACTCATGTGATTAGCACACAGCCTGGTCTGCATGATTCGCATACAAAATAAGAGCATGATTGGTTTATTACCTTTTACTACATCTTTTAAATCAATTACTCTACTGGTTCTTTCAATTCGTATGTATAGAAAATAAGAAATTTGCTCACTCAAGCCGCTCTATATTCCCTACGCTTATTATTATACCATCCACAGAATTTTAAGGGTACACCTTGGGAGGTGTATTGTGATCATACAAAAAGAGTACAAAAAGGTCTGGGTGTTTACAAGCTTGTCACGAAACTAAAGTCATGCAGACACGGCGTGGATCATATCTACCAGGGCAGAAAAGGGACTGCTTGTGCCTAGCCTGCCTATCCACCTAGGAGAGAAAGGTCAGCCATCTGCAAAGTTAACATGGAACATGGTTGACCTCCTCTTCAACATAAACATGCTACTCTTAAGTGATAGGTCTGGATCTTAACAATATGCATCAAGGCAAATTTTATTAATTGATGATTCATCTTCTAAGTTTTTTCAAGATGATCAACGACCTCTATCCTGATTTCTGAAGTTGCTAATGTTGTTGTGCGTAATGCATACTGCTATATAGTGTGTTTCTGGAATCCAAACCTTCACGATGTACATGGCTGAAATGTTATTTTCTTGTTACCAATTTAAAGTTCACAACAACAGGTTCCCCTTTCCTCATGTTTATCCATCTATGTGATCACAACAACTCCATCCAAACACACGGGCATGCTTTCTGCTCTTGTTAATGTAATCACCAAAATGACCCTGTACTTGGAGTAGCCTCTGTCTTTATTTTTCTTTATTTCTCTCGAGCACCTATTTTTGAATTTGCTAGGCTTGGTCACTGTTTCAGCTAATGCATGTAGACCACCCTATAATTATATGTTTATTTTTCTAATGGAATTTTTCTGATAAATTTATGTTCATGGTTTTTGTTTTTAAGTTACCTTTTCGACTCCTCGATCACCATGAATGACATGATTTTGATTCAAGTGATCAGCTTTAGCACAATTTATCATGATTATAACCACATGAATAAAGTATAAATCTCCTAAATGTAAATAGAAGGATACATTGTGATATATATTTCTTAATATGCAGGTGTTGATTTCCAAACACAATTGTACTATTATTCTTGACTTATGTTTATTCTATGTCATATCAGAGATGGACATGAAGGAGATGTATGGGTAAAGATTTTTGGTTTTGACATTGTGCATTGCAGTTTTCTATAAGCTTAACATGCATGAAAAGATTGACCATCTGAGCTGCCCACTGGAGCTTCGGAAGTCACAAGCGATAAGGTATCAGGAGAGGATCACATGTACCTGCAATATTTAAGTTGTCAAGAGTGACATCAGGTGGCCATCTAGGTTGGATGCTTATATGAAGTTGGAGGCTAGCCATCTATGTTGGATGCTTATATGAAGATGTAGGCTAGCACGAAGGTCCACTAGTTCTCTGTAATGAACTCCTTCATGGTCATCTTTTTCCTGGCAGGGATTGTCCTCGTTATATTCTTGAGAACCTTCTGTAGGGATGTCACCAGACATAAAGACCTCAACATGGAAGCAGAGGCACGAGTTAACCCTTGTTGTAGATTATTACCTCTTTTGTGATGCCAGAATTACTTAAGTGAGTTCTATATATCTATTTAACGCTTCAAGTTCCTATTGATGTTTGAATCAAATAGCAGAACCCCAATGTAATAGAGATTGAATTATGTATTGTTGATATTTTGGTCAGTTTATTGTTATTATACATTTTTTTCATCTCATCCTTGATATGCCTGAGGTTTGAGGAGGACAAAAGGGACACCGCCATCCTAAATATTATTAACTCAATTGTCTCGTAGCTTAAGAGACAAGCTTAGAAGATGCCTGCATTTATGTGAAATAAAATATATATGTGTAGAGAACAAATGTGTAGAACAGAGTGCATAAATCATGTTTAACAGGCTACGACAACTAGGCCTACAATATGCTGACTTAGGGTTTTGGTCCTCCACATGCTCATATAATAGTATATAATATACATGTGAATTTTCATACATTTGCGGACCGTAGCAACGCACGGGCACTCAACTAGTTCTTGTTAATTTCTGAGTTTCCATGAGGCCCAAGGGGCACATATATAGTACAAGAGGTGGAATGCCACAACTATCTTAACATAAACACACTTTGGGTACTATCCTCGTGCTTTTACATTAAGATCTTGTTTGGTAGGAGGGGAACCCAGCCTTTTCCCAGTGAAATAAATCCACTCGTAGAGTGGTGGGGAACATGAATGAGGGAAAAAATTTAAAGGGGAAAATGTGGCAGACATTTGGCAGAATCGTATGAGGCATCTTAGAAAAGTACTTAGAGGATGGAACATGAATATAGAAGGATAGCATAGAAAAAGAAAGAATAATCTTAACAAGGAGATTGATAGACTGGATATTTTAGGAGAGTTGTATGGCCTTTCTGCTGCTGTCAGAGCAATCCAGAAAGAATGTCAGCAACAACTAAAAATATTAAATAGAGAGGAGGAACTTAAATGAATTCAAAGAGCAAAAGGAATTGAACTGGAGGAAGGTGAAATAGACTCTAAATATTATCATTAAAAAGCTAATGGAAGAAGAAGGAAAAAATATTAATAAGCTTATCCAAAGTGAGGGGATCATTGAAGGTCAGGCAAATCTCATCACTTACATCACTAAATTCTACAAGAATCTGTTTGGAAACTCAGATATTTCACACGTGTCTTTGGATCCAAGTGGCATTGCTATAATTTCAGATGATGATCAATCCTACCTTCAAGAGAAAATCACCTTGGAAGAGATTAAGGAAGCTATTTTTGATATGGAGGCTAATAAAGCAGCTGGTCCTGATGGATTTAATGCTGAGTTTTATCAAAGAAATTGGGATCTTGTGAAAAATGATATCATGATTCTGTTTGGAAAAATCCAAGAGGGGAATTTAGATACTAGTCGTTTTAATTATGGAGTAGTGACTCTTATCCCAAAATGAAAGGATGTTGATTGCATCTAGAAATACATACCAATTTGTCTGTTAAATGTGATTTTTAAAATCTTTACCAAAGTCCTTGTCAATAAACTTGTCAAGGTGATTTGGAAGGTTATTAGAATGTCACAAACAACTTTTCTTAAAGGTAGATATATTTTGGAAGGAGTGGTGATTATGCATGAAACATTAAATTACATTCACACTAGGAAAAGTTCAGGGATTCTCTTCAAAATCGATTTTGAGAAAGCCTTTGACAAATTTAAATGGGCATTTCTTTTACAGATCCTTGAAATGAAAGGTTTTCCAGCGAGCTGGAATAATCTGATCATGAAATCTGCGAGGGGAGGGAAAGTGGCTATTAGAGTTAATGATGAAATTGGACCTTATTTCTGAACTCATCAAGGGTTAAGACAGGGTGACACCCCTGTCCCCACTGCTTTTTGATTAAATTGCTGATGCTCTTGCTATTATGATTGAAAGGGTTGTTCATGGGGGTCTGTTAAAAGGTTTGGTTCTAACATTATAGGAAAAGGAGTGTCAATTTTGCAGTATGCAGATGACACTATTTTCCTCCTGGAAGATGATCTGACCCAAGCAAGAAACTTAAAATTCATTGTGTGTCTCTTTGAGCATTTATCTGGGCTGAGGATAACTTTTCAAAAAAGTGAGGTTTATTGCTTAGGAGAGGCAACAAATAGATGTAAGGATTTTGAGGAGATTTTTACTTGTAAGTCAGGTGAACTTCCTATGAAATACTTGGACATTCCCATTGATGAAAAAATACTTAAGTTTGTAGACTGGAACCCTATAATAGAGAAGCATGAGAATAAATTTGGATGCTGGCAAGGGAAGAATCTAGTGATTAGTGGTATATCCACTCTCATTAACTCATCCATATCTAGTATAATTCTTTGCATGCTATCCTTTTATAGGATTCCTCCTGGCATTAAACATAAAATATATATGATTAAAAGTCGTTTTGTTTGGAGTGGTAATAGGACTAAGAAGAAATATCACTTAGTTAAATGGTCGACTGTGTATGCCAAAAGACCAAGGGGGTTTGAGGATTTTGGATATGGAGATCATGAACATTTCTGTCCTCTCAAAATGGTTGTGGAAACTATTCAATGATAAAGGCCCATGGCAAGACTTCCTCAAAGCCAAATACTTGAAAAAGTGTACTTTGGGTCAAGCTTCCCAAGCCAGGGGATTCCCACTTTTGGCAGGGACTGATGGATGTGAAAAAGATTTTTTGTCCTTGTTGTAGGATAAATGTAGGGGATGGGGGGCAAATGAATTTCTAGGAAGATATTTGGCTATGAAATGAATCTCTAGCCTCATTGTTTCCCAGGTTGTACCTTATTTCTCAAAATCAATACATCACCGTCCGAGAGGTCGAGGTTGTGGGGGTTGAAACTCTCACTTTTAGGCATTGCCTATTGGGTGAGAAACTTAAAGATTGGAAGGCTCTAAAGGATCTATGGAGGATAGCCTCATTAAATGAAAACCAAGAAGACTGACTGATATGGACTTGATACATTGCAAATGTATCTATAATTTTTGATGCTCCATGCTTGGTTTTATCTACTTTCTTATGTTTTGTCCACACTTTGGAGTACTTTTCATATGATTTCTTGGACTAATCTATTAACAAGAGCCACAGTGCCAGTTGCCTGTTTTCTGCTGTTTTTGGTTCCAGGAAAGTCAGAAAATCAATATTCTCGGAATTGGACCGAACAAAAGCCAAAGTCGATATTTTACCGGAAGACTCACGGAGCCAGAAGACGAGACGGAGAGGGGCCAGGGGCTGGCCACACCATGTGGTGGCACAGGCTAGCCCTGGCCATGCCACCAGGTGGTGTGGGCCCCTCAGGCCTCCACCGACCTTGCCTCTTCGCCTATAAGAAGCCTCCCGATGCATAAACCCTAGATCGTCAATCAGAAATCCACGAAAAGTTCCGTAGCGCCGCCGCCACCGAAGGGGAGATTCGGGGGATAGAAAGTCTCTGTTCCGGCACCCTGTCGGGACAGGGAAGTGCCCCCGGAGCCATCTCCATCGATCTCCACCGCCATCTCCATCACCATTGCTTATTCCCATGATGAGGAGGGAGTAGTTCTCTCTCGAGGCTAAGGGTTCTACCGGTAGCTATGTGTTCATCTCTCTCTCTATGCATGATCATATTGTGATCGTGAGCTTGTAATCTATAGATCTACCTTGCTACTCAAGTGCTTTAATAGATCTCTGCTCTCCCCATGTGTGTGAAAGTGACAGTGTGCACACCATGGTGGCACTTAGGCTAGAGATTACAAATACTTGTTATGAGTTATATTTGGATTTGGATGTCTTTATGAAATTGTGGTGTTTGTTGGAACCATCTAGTGCTCAAGGTGACAGTGTGGGGTTATCTAGATGGGAAAGGCTTACTTTGAGGTGTGCTGTTATAGCCCTACCATGGATTAGAGTGTCCAACCGGAGAGTAGTTAAGAGTAGTATCATAAAGAGAAGATAATTATATGAGAGTGTTCACTAGCGAAAGTATGATCCCTAGACCTTGTTTCTAAGCATTGAAACACCGTTTGCTACTAGATCTGTTACATGTGTGCTTGCTTCCATCTTTATTTCAGTTTGGCTTTAGTCTTTTCCACGCCAACAAGCTATTTGCTATCACCGTTACCACTTATAATTATCCATACCACTTGTATTTCACTATCTCTTCGCCGAACTAGTGCACCTATACACCTGACAAGTGTATTAGGTGTGTTGGGGACACAAGAGACTTCTTGTATCTTGATTGCGGGATTGCTTGAGAGGGAATACCTTTGACCACTTCCTCCCTGAGTTCGATAAACCTTGGGTGATCCACTTAAGGGAAAACTTGTTGTTGTTCTACAAACCTCTGCACTTGGAGGCCCAACAACTGTCTACAAGAATAGAAGTGCGTAGACATCAAGCTATTTTCTGGCGCCGTTGCCGGGGAGGTAAGGTAAAAGGTATTCACACCGGAGGATTAAAGAAGAAGAACCTCCCACGGCAAACGCCTATTTTCTAGCGCCGTTGCCGGGGAGGTAAGGTAAAAGGTAATCGCACCCTCCGGTGTGAGTGCTCGAAGTTATTTCCTTTAGATTCTGCAATTTTGTCTTTTTGTTTCTTGTTTTCACTAGTTAGGCTTAATGGAAAACAACAACAAAATTAGAGAGCTTTATAGTATTTATCTTAAGTTAGGACATGAAGTGTTTGAAGAGAAAATTAAAAAACCTATGGAACTTTATTTGCATGCTAATAGCAATGTTGTTAGTATGAATTCTTTGGACACCATTATTGCTAATGCTATGGAAAAGTCTAAGATTGGGGAAGCTAGTTTTTATGAAAACGATGTTTTTAGTCCCCCATCTTTAGAGGAGAAAATTTGCTTTGATGATACTATGACTCCAATATATGATGATTACACTGATTAGTATGATATTTTTAGTCCACCTACTATTGAGGAGGAAATTCATTATGACTACAATATGCCTCCTATATTTGATGATTATGGTGATGATAGCTATTTTGTTGAATTTGCTCCCACCACAATTAATAAGAATGACTATGCTTATGTGGAGAGTAATAATCATTTTATGCATGTGGCTCATGATAATAATGTTTTATGTGATAGTTATATTGTTAATTTTATTCATGATGCTACTGAAAGTTATTATGAGAGAGGGAAACATGGTCTTATGTATCTCAACATTATTAAGTTTCCCCTCTTTATGTTGAAAGTCTTCAAGTTGCACTTATTTTGCTTTCCTATGATTGTTTCTTTGTGCTTTCATGACTTGTTTATTTACAAGATTCCTATGCATAGGAAGTGGGTTAGACTTAAATGTGTTTTTAATTTGCTTCTCTATACTCTCTTTTACTTCAATTCATATTTCTTATGTGAGCATCTTCTCAAACTATCATGTCTAACTTAAAGGCGTTAAAGAAAAGTACTTATTGGGAGATAACCCGAAAGTTTTAGATGAGTATTGGAAGTTATTACCTCTGTAATAACCGCTCCTTATCCTTTTTATTTGCTTTTTGTGCCAAGAGTAACCTCTAATGAGAGAGAAGTAATGATTGGGAAAGTTGCTGTCCCAAACAGATTTCTGTGCTTCACCGTAAAAATTTGTGTAAAATCTCTGTACGTCCTTTTGAGGCGTGAATTTTTTTTGCTTCTTCCCCAGGTTGTTATCTAACTTTCGTTAGTTCAACACTTTGTGATTTGAGCAACAGAAGGTCTTCGAAAAAATTCATCTTTACCTGCTGGTCTGTTTTGACAGATTTCTGCCATTTTCTGCATTTGCTTCTTGTTGGTTCCTCTTTGAGTTCTTTTGGGGAATTGAGATTTTTGAGGGAAGTGCTAAAGTAGGTAGTGTTATAATGGAAGTTTATTTGGTGTTAGAACTGAACCTTAAGACTTATTTATCTTGAGTGCACTAATGTTGCTAATAAAGATTGTGTGAAGTTTTGTATGAAGGAAAAATTTCAGGTGTATGGAAGGAATGAGTAATGAGATGAAGGATGGACTAAAGCTCAAGCTTGGAGATGCCACGCGTGTCACCCCAAGAAATATCCAAGAAGTACAAGCGTCAAAGCTTGGGGATGCCCAAGGCATCCCCTTCTTCATCAATAAAAATCACAGGTTTCTTCCAAACGCTTCATTTTTATTGTTTCATGCACAGTTGTGTTGTTCTTGGAGCGTCTTCTTCTTTGTTTTCGTTTTGGTTTTTCATTTTCTTTTGTTTGCTTAGTTTTCTGAATAATTTGGTTGGACCCCCTCTTTCATACATTGGTTTGCAAATAGTTTGGTTTGGTTTGAAAAAGAGTAGGAAAGTTCATGCTTATGTGGTAAAAAGAGCTCGTTTTTGACTGTGGCCTATGCTTTGTCATGCCATGCTTGATATTGTTTTGGCTTTATGCTTAGTATTATTTGCTGTAGTATGACATGTTATAAACAATTGAGATTGCTTAATGTGCCTTTGAAGAATCATGCGTTGTTTTAGCATATTAAAGCATAGTTTTGTGGTATTCTCCTTTGATGCTTTATTTGGGCTGGCTTGGCGCATGCTCACACCATGTTATGACTATCCCAAGTCACCATAGCCTTTATTATCCTTTAGTTTTCAACTTGTAGTATCACTTTATGCTTTGATCAATGATGTTTTGTCGCTCTGCATGATTATGCCAATTATTGCTCTCTTAGTTGGTCGCTCCCAGTCTTTTGCTAGCCTCCGCAACCAAGTATGAGTTCCACTCATGCATCCAACTCCTAAATCCAAGTTATTCCAAAGAGTCCACCATACCTACCTATTAGCTTATGCTATTCCAAGTATATTCATGCTTTTGTTTACCTTCCAAATTAAACTTGTTATGAGAAAACTAGTGATTAAAGCTCTCACGAACTTGATGGCACACTTTATTTTTCTTGCCCTTAATAAACTTGAACCATTGTGTCGTCTATGTTGTATATGCTTGCACTTATTTGTTGGGATTAGCAGAACCATGCTCTCATGGGGAACGCTTTCAACATTGCACTTGGTACTTGTACCTAGTTGATATCATGCTCTTTTGTATATGGATGTCGTCGGTGTGAAATGAAAGGGGAGCTTGTAAGTCCATGGAGCTATGTATATGTGTTAGAGAAACGCCTGGGCCACTGGTCTAATCCATGCTGACATGGTGGAAACCTGCAGTGTAACCATAATGAGCTGTCTATGAAGCATTCTTCTTATAAAAGAAAGAGTCCTATTGAGAAAAAAGAGAAAAGAGGAAAGAGAGAAAAAAGCACCATATTCCCATGGTAAATAAGAAGATTGCTGAGATGCTCGTTGTCTGCTTGCCTTGTCATTTTGTTATGGGGATTCTTCCGTATCATCGGGCAAGGGGTACCCGTTGGCGGTTCTCTATGATACACATGTACTTACGATGACAAGAACTTACCGGTTACTAAACTTGAGTAGCATGAGGAGCGGCCCTCGTATTCAAGGGACATGAGATTTCCAACTTATACTTCGTCAAGCATATACACCATAGTTTGTTCACTTTAACCTTAATCACTTCAAGATGCTTATGATAGGGGCAATGAGAGCTGAAAGCTATAAGTACCATAATTTTTGGAAGCTTTTTATGAAACTTGAATCTCTGCTTCCTTCTATGAAGGCCTTTCTTCCACCATTATATTGAGTCTCCACCTTCTACCTTTATGCACCTACTTTGAGAGCATAGTGTCCATTATTAGTTCTATGTGCATTGTCCCAAGACTTGTTGATTGATGCATAGCTTTGATATTGCTTGTTTTAAACTATTTGTATCTAGTCACTCTTATGATCTTTGAAGGTGTCCTATGCATTTATATTTGCTACTCTATGAGGGACAAGCTGAATACTATTATGCTATGTTTTCTTTATGTGAAACAAGCAAACGTCTTGCAAAGCATTGTTATTCATGAATATTTTGTTTGTGCCTTTTCATGTTGTATCATAGTTTCTTTGTCTTATTGCTAGAACTTTGTCTTTCATGTTATGATTGAAGTACTATGATCCCAGCTTTGAATGTTTTGCAAATACTTTGATCAAGTTTATGATGGTGCATGTCACCTCAAAAATTATTATTTCTTTTTATAACTTACCTACTCGAGGACGAGCATGAGTTAAGCTTGGGGATGTTGATACATTGCAAATGTATCTATAATTTTTTATGTTCCATGCTTGGTTTTTATCTACTTTCTTATGTTTTGTCCACACTTTGGAGTACTTTTCATATGATTTCTTGGACTAACCTATTAACAAGAGTCACACTGCCAGTTGCCTGTTTTCTGCTGTTTTTGGTTCCAGGAAAGTCAGAAAATCAATATTCTCAGAATTGGACCGAACAAAAGCCAAAGTCGATATTTTACCGGAAGACTCATGGAGCCAGAAGACGAGACAGAGAGGGGCCAGGGGCTAGCCACACCATGTGGTGGCGCGGGCTAGCCCTGGCCGCGCCACCAGGTGGTGTGGGCCCCTCAGGCCTCCACCGACCTTGCCTCTTCGCCTATAAGAAGCCTCCTGATGCATAAACCCTAGATCGTCAATCAGAAATCCATGAAAAGTTCCGCAGCGCTGCCGCCACCGACGGGGAGATTCGGGGGACAGAAAGTCTCTGTTCTGGCACCCTGTCGGGACGGGGAAGTGCCCCCTGATGACCCACAAGTATAGGGGGTGTATCATAGTATTTTCGATAATTAAGAGTGTCGAACCCAACGAGGAGAAGAAGGTGCTGGCTAGTGGTATGGATCAGGAATTCTCTGGAAATACTTAGCAAATGAATTTTAGGGGTTTTCGATAAAGCAGGTAAACAAAGTACGAGTAAAATAAAAGACAGTAGGAATAAATCCAGCAAGTGGCCCAATCCTTTATGCAGCAAAGGACAAGCCGGTTGTATTTCTATAGATGACCAAACGTTCTCGAGGACACATGGGAAGACTGTCAAGTGCTTTTGCTTCATATAGTCGATTAATCTTCTCTAGCTTGCTAAGTGTTGTTGGGTAAACCTGTGCTAATGTACCGCCCCATCCAAGACTTAATACATACTTGTGATTAAACCCCCTTGCAAACATCCGTAAGTACAAGAAAGTAATTAAGGTAGAAACCTAACCACAGCTTTAAACTCTAAGACCCTTACGTCCCTTGTGCAATGCTTTCCTAACGGGGGTTCGGGTTTCTGTCACTCCGGCAACCCCTACGATTAGTAGCCAAATACACAATGCATTCCCCTAGGCCCATATAGGTGAAGTGTCATGTAGTCGATGTTCACATGACACCACTAGAAGAAGTACACCACAACTTAAGTAACAAACTATTGAATCTTTCTCAACACAACTCCACTACTAACAACAAGACTTCTCCCATGTCCTCAAGAACAAAACGAACTACTCACAAGACATCATACGGATCATGATCAGAGATGGAATAATGATGTATAACAATCTGAACATAAGCAATAATTCAATGGTTCACTCAATAGCATCAACTACAAAGAGTAATCAACACCGGGAAAGTTTCCCCTATGAACTATGCAAGATTCAACGCAATTGTTACAGCAATATGGAGATGGTGATGAGGGTGTTGATGGTGATGATGATGGTGATGATGATCCCGATGAAGTCCAGCTTGATGGTGGTGTTGATGGCGACGATCTCCCCTCTCTGGGAAGGAATTCCCCCGGCAGAAATCTGTCTGCCCGAGAGATCTTTCTCTCTCGGTGTTTTCCGCCCCGCAGAGGCGGCGGAATCTTTCTGTGGTCGCTCCCCGAGTCTTAGGGTTTCGGGAGGTTGAAATACGCCAGAGGGGAGAGGCTGGAGTGGGCCAGGGCAGCCACACCACTCCCTGGCGCGGCCTAGGCCTGCCAGCACCATGGGGTGGTGTGGGCCCCCTGTGGCCCACCTCCACTCCATCTTCTGGCATCCTGAGTCTTCTGGAAAAATAGGATTTTCCGTATATTTTCCTGGATTTTTTGATCTTCACGAATTTTGCCTCCAAACAACACCTTTTCCATCAGAATCCTGACTGCAGCAGTCCATGCTCCAAAAGTCATCAACCATGCAAAAAGAGATGAAATAACATAAGTATCACCTCTCAATACGAAATATATCAATGAATAATAGTGAATTAAGACATAGAATAGTGATGCAAAATGGACGTATCAACTCCCCCCAAGCTTAGACTTCGCTTGTCCCCAAGCAAAACTGAGCTCAATAAACATGACCTCAGGTTTATGGAGTGAAGAGTCGATAAAAGAATACGGACAAGAAGCATCACATCCATCAAATACATAGATCATAATAGAAGACAACTCACTATTACACAACTCAACTTGCAATGAGTAAAGGAAACACAATAAAGATACATAAAGTAAATCATAATTGATAATGGCAAACTTAGCTCTTGGTCAAAGAATAGTTGATAATTCGCTGGAGTTCACAAATAGCTAGTTTTTTCAAAGAAAACTTTCAAAGTAGTAAACATCAAGATAAGAGCAACATACAAAGCAAGGAACATAAGAAACATGAATGCATAAATCATCATATGAATGAATGAAACACATCAACTCAAAATACTTGCTGAGATTGAGGGGAATAGGTTTACTGACTCAACTACAAAGTAAAAGAAAGGCCCTTCGTAGAGGGAAGCAGGGATTGCAAGTCTCATAAAGAGCTCCCAAAAATTATGATACTACTAGCTTTCAGCTCTCATTGCCCCTATCATAGGCATCTTTTGGTGGTTAAGGTTAAAGTGACACAACTAAGAGGATATGCTTGACAAGTTATAAGTTGAAATATCATGCCCCTTACTTATGAGTACTGATGACCCACAAGTATAGGGGTGTATCCCAGTATTTTCGATAAGTAAGAGTGTCGAACCCAATGAGGAGCAGAAGGTGCTGGCTAGTGGTATGGATCAGGAATTCTCTGCAAATACTTAGCAAACTGATTTTTAGGGGTTTTTGATAAGGCAAGTAAACAAAGTACGAGTAAATAAAAGACAGTAAGAATGAATGCAGCAAGTGGCCCAATCCTTTATGCAGCAAAGGACAAGCCGGTTGTATTTCTATAGATGACCAAACGTTCTCGAGGACACATGGGAAGACTGTCAAGTGCTTTCGCTTCATATAATCGATTAATCTTCTCTAGCTTGCTAAGTGTTGTGTGGGTGAACCTGTGCTAATGTACCGCCCCATCCAAGACTAAATACATACTTGTGATTAAACCCCCTTGCAAACATCCGTAAGTACAAGAAAGTAATTAAGGTAGAAACCTAACCACAACTTTAAACTCTAAGACCCTTACGTCCGTTGTGCAATGGTTTCCTAACGGGGGTTCAGGTTTCTGTCACTCTGGTAACCCCTACGATTAGTAGCCAAATACACAATGCATTCCCCTAGGCCCATATAGGTGAAGTGTCATGTAGTCGACGTTCACATGACACCACTAGAAGAAGTACACCACAACTTAAATAACAAACTATTGAATCTTTCTCAACACAACTCCACTACTAACAACAAGACTTATCCCATGTCCTCAAGAACAAAACGAACTACTCACAAGACATCATATGGATCATGATCAGAGATGAACTAATGATGTATAACAATCTGAACATAAACAATAATTCAATGGTTCACTCAATAGCATCAACTACAAAGAGTAATCAACACCGGGAAAGTTTCCCCTATGAACTATGCAAGATTCAACGCAATTGTTACAGCCATATGGAGATGGTGATGAGGGTGCTGATGGTGATGATGGTGGTGATGATGGTGATGATGATCCCGATGAAGTCCAGCTTGATGGTGGTGTTGATGGCAACGATCTCCCCTCTCTGGGAAGGAATTCCCCCGGCAGAAACAATTTCGTGGCTATGAAAAAAGATTGGATCAATTCCCGGCAGAAACAATTCAGTCTGCTGGAGAGATCTTTCTCTCTCGGTATTTTCCGCCCCGCAGAGGCGGCGGAATATTTTTGTGGTCGCTCCCCGAGTCTTAGGGTTTTGGGAGGTTGATATACGCCAGAGGGGAGAGGCTGGAGTGGGCCAGGGTGGCCACACCACTCCCTGGCGCGGCCTAGGCCTGCCCGCGCCATGGGGTGGTGTGGGCCCCCTGTGGCCCACCTCCACTCCATCTTCTGGCATCCCGTGTCTTCTAGAAAAATAGGATTTTCCGTATATTTTCCCGGATTTTCCGATCTTCACGAATTTTGCCTCCAAACAGCACCTTTTCCATCAAAATCCTGACTGCAGCGGTCCATGCTCCAAAAGTCATCAATCATGCAAAAGCAGATGAAGTAACATAAGTATCACCTCTCAATACGAAATATATCAATGACTAATAGTGAATTAAGACATAGAATAGTGATGCAAAATGGACATATCAACTCCCCCCAAGCTTAGACTTCGCTTGTCCCCAAGCGAAACTGAGCTCAATAAACATGACCTCAAGTTTATGGAGTGAAGAGTCGATAAAAGGATACGAACAAGAAGCATCACATTCATCAAATACATAGATCATAATAAAAGACAACTCACTATTATACAACTCAACTTGCAATGAGTAAAGGAAACACAATAAAGATACACAAAGTGAATCATAATTGATAATGGCAAACTTAGCTCTTGGTGGAAGAATAGTTGATAATATGCTGGAGTTCACAAATAGCTGATTTTCAAAGAAAGCTTTCAAAGTAGTCAACATCAAGATAAGAGCAATGTACAAAACAAGGAACATAAGAAACATGAATGCATAAATCATCATATGAATGAATGAAACACATCAACTCAAAATACTTGCTGAGATAGAAGGGAATAGGTTTATTGACTCAACTATAAAGTAAAAGAAAGGCCCTTTGCAGAGGGAAGTAGGGATTGCAAGTCTCATAAAGAGCTCCCAAAAATTATGATACATACTAGCTTTCAGCTCTCATTGCCCCTATCATAGGCATCTTTAGGTGGTTAAGGTTAAAGTGACACAACTAAGAGGATATGCTTGACAAGTTATAAGTTGAAATCTCATGCCCCTTACTTATGAGTACCGATCCTCATGCTACTCAACTTCAGTCACGAGCAAGCTCTTGTCATTGTAAATATGTGCGTATCATTGAGAACTGCCAACGGGGTACCCCTTGGACATGACACATGAGCTATCCCATAATCAAAATGACAAGGCAAGCAGACAGTGAGCATCTCAGCGATCTTTTTATTTGCTATTTGCATAGGTTTTTATTGAGGATGCTTCATAGAATGCTCACTATAGTTATGCTGCAAGTTTCCACCATGATTAGGCATGGCTTAGGCTAGCGGCCCAGGCGTTTCTCTAACACACATATAAACTCCATGATCTTACAAGTTCCACTTTTATTTCACACCGCCGGGATCCATAAGCAAAAGGACATGATATCAACTAGGTACAAGTACCAATGAAGTGTTGAAAGCGGTCCCCATGATACATGGTTTGGCTAACTTCAACTCATAAAGCGCACGCATATACGCAACAAAGAAGGACCCAATGGTTCAAGTTTATTAAATGCAGGAAAGTAAAGTGTGCCATCAAGTTCGTGAGAGCTTTAATCACTAATTTTCACATAATAAGTTTAATTTGGGAGGTAGACAAAACAAGAATTTACTTGGAATAGCAATAATGCTACTAGGTAGGTATGGTGGACACAAATGGCAAAGGTTTTGGTTTAAGGGAGATGGATGCACGAGAAGAATTCCCTCTCAGTACAGGTTTTTGGCTAGCAAGGCTGGGTAGCAAGTATCAGAGTTATTGGAAACAAACAAACATACAAATGATAAAGACAAACATCCAATCTTCCTTGGAAGCACAAAAGATCTTAACTAGAGAATACTAAACTTATGAGCAAATCAAGAAAGAAGGATGATGAACTTATTTTTCTCTAGAGTACTTCTATCTTTTTCTTTTCAACTCTCAAAAAGGTGTTGCTACTGACCGAGCCAGGTTTGCCAAAAGCAACTAAATTAACTCAATGATCCCAGAGTGCTACCAATACTAACAACAAGATCAATCATATAACCACGAATTGAAAACTAACATAAGCTATGCAAACGAGTGAATGATAGAACTTCTCATTAATATTCCATAACGAAAACTCACACCAAGGGATACATATCTAACGAGAGAGGGGACACTTTCATAATGCAAACCATACTACATAATAACTCCTCTATTCAAGATATGACTCTACTAATAAGGTAAAAAGATAGAAGATAGTGATATGATACCGCGACACTCCCCCAAGGTTGGAACAAACAAGGGGATGCCAAACCTGATGACGAATTACTCCTTTGGTGGTGGTGGTATCCTCTTGATGAGCTCCTTGATTAGTTTCCCAAGGTCCTCAATATCGAAGGTGAGATTACGAATCAGCTGTGAGTTTTGCTCAATGCGGATCATGATCATGTCGTGTTGAGAATCCCAGCTCTTGCTATTCTTTCTCCACTCTTCCGCCTTGAAGTCTTGTTTTCCTGCATGGCTAGAACGAGGAAAATCCCAATTGGAGGGTAATTTCTCCTTGGGCATATTGTTGTATTGATGCTCATGGATAAGGGTACGGAAAGGATTCTTGGTGCGTGGAGGAAGTGACCAGGGATCTGAACTGTGATGAGGAGGATTCCCTCCATTGGCTAGATTTGCCACCACTCCGATGCTTGCAACAGTAGTGTCGGTGTGTTTTGCCTCCTCTTTACCTTCACTCTTGATCTCTTTCTCCTTCCCGGGGTCTTGGAGGTCTTCCTCCATAGGCTCCTTCCCTTTATCCTTGGCGGACACCATTGTGCTTCTATGCTTTCAAAGAGTATGTCCTGGCAGAAACAGATCGAAACAAAAACATGATGAAAACACGATGTATGAGCCTTAGGGGATCCGGGGGGTTATATATTACGAATTTTCATATCAAAAGGAAGGTACTGGGAGAAAACGAGTCGGAGGCAGAGTCCGGGGTGGCCTCACCACCTGGTGGCGCGGCCAGGGGAGGGCCCATGCCACAGGGTGGTGTGGGCCACCCTGGCTCCGGTTCCCTCCCTTTTTCGCTTCGTAGCTTTCCTTATTGACTGAAAACTGCAAAAATATAGTTGGATTGTATTTTCGCGGAACTTTTCTTACCAGAACTATTACCTAGTTGGAAACGGACTTTACAGGTCTCTGAATTTGGTATTGAGTGGATCCTTCCAGAGTCATCACTTGCATACCATCGATATATTCATCTTCATACACTTATTACTTGAGTCATAAAACCTTTCTCTTCCTTATTACACCATTGTCTCCACTTCCTGGAAATTTCTTTCACACAAAACTTCACACAGTTCTTATTAGCAACATTAGTGTAAGTGAAGTGATAAAACCTTTTGAGTCCAACTTAACTGAAAACCGTCAAAACATAAGCTACTGTAGCAACTCCTTCCGAAAACCCAAAAAGAATTCAAAAAGGAAATCGAATAAAGAAGCAAATGCAAGAGTGGCAAAATCTGTCAAAACAGACCAGAAAGTAAAGATCAATTTTTTCGAAAATCTTCTGTTGCTCAAGTTAAAAAGTGCATAACTAACGAAAGTTAAATAACAACCTGGGGCAGAAGCACAAAAAATTACAGCTCATTCCAATATACAGAGATCTCTCTCAAATTTTTACGGTGAAGCACAAAAATCTGTTTCGGGACAGCAACTTCCCCAAATCTTACTTCTCTCTCATTAGAGGTTGATCTTGACACAAAAACAAAACAAAACAGATAAGGAGCGGCTTACCGAAGTAATAACTTCCAAGACTCAAAGAAACAAAAATAAACTAAAAGCAAAAACAAATTGGGTGGTCTCTCATAAAGCTCTTTTTTTATAGCCATTAAGATGGGCATGATAATTTTGAAGAAGCTCTCATAGGGATATGAATTGAAGTGAAAGAGAGCATTAAGAAGCAAAAACACACACATTTAAGTCTAACCCACTTCCTATGCAAGGGGATTTTGTAAACAAACAAGTTATTGAAACCAAAGGCAACTTGCATAAGAAGGCAAAAGAAGTGCAACATAAAAACTTTCAGCATAAAACGAGGAAACTTGATATTATTGAGATGCATAAGAACACTTTTCCCTCTCTCATAGTAACTTTCAGTATCATGCATAAACTTAACAATATAGCTATCACAAGTACCATCATAGCAATGATCACTTATTCTAATAGAAAACATAGGAATACTAGCTCTCAAAACATTACTTTGTGAAACAATATTAGAGGTATCCTTACAAAGGATAGTGTGTCCCTCTTCCTCATACTTAGTGACAAAGTCTTTCACACTTGCTATTATAGGTTCATCAACCATTTGTTTATCAGGTTCAACAACTTTATTCATACTTTCATTAACCATACTAGCTATCATAGAATGTTCCTTTATCTTAACTGGGAAAGGCATTTTCTCAATATAAGGTCCAGGTAAGACATGATTAGCAGTATAAACTTCAGTATTTCTTGCAGGAACACTCTTAGCAATATCTTTATAAGGTCCATGATACTTATTCCACTTCTTTTTAGGAACTTCAATGTAGGAAGCAAAGGCCTTAAAATAAGAAGCAGTAGCTTGAGAGTCTAAACCATAAGCATTTTTAATATTTTGAAAGTCATCAGTTCCCATAAAAGATGCTATGCATTCATAATCATAATTTATACCTGACTTTCTACCTTTGTCGTTCTCCCACGCTTCAGCATTGTCTTGAATACGATCTAGAAGATCCCATTTAACTTCTTCTTCCATGCGAGTGAATGATCCAGCGCAAGAAGCATCCAATAAATCTTTATCATGTAGAGGGAGCCTTGCATAAAAGTTGTTGATAATAATATTGTTGGGGAGCTCATGAATGGGACATTTGAGCATTAGTAACTTCAATCTCCCCCAAACTTGGGCTGTACTCTCTCCATCAAGAGGCCAAAAGTTATATATTTGATTCCGATCTTTATGAATCTCACTAGGAGGATAAAACTTTGAATAAAAGAGAGGCACTATTTCCTCCCATTCCAGAGCGTGACCATTCTTCAGCATCTTATACCATTCCTCAGCTCTTCCTTTTAGTGATAATGAGAATAACTTCTTCTTAACTTGATCTATAGTAATACCTGCACACTTGAACAACCCGCATAATTCGTGTATAAAGAGTAAATGATCACCGGGATGGACAGTTCCATCCCCAACATACTAGTTATCCATAACACGATCAATAATTCTTGTAGGTATTTTGAAAACATCTTTCTCAGCAGGTGGTGGCTTATCTACTACCTGAGTAGTGGTAGTAGCATTACCAAATAAGAAACTCAGCGAATTATCCATAACGAAAATAAAGCAACTAGCAGAAGTAAACAATACTCACGGTAGAAGTTTCCTTTACCAGTTCCACTCTCTAATAGCGCTTCACTCCCTGGCAACGGCGCCAGAAAATAGTCTTGATGACCCACAAGTATAGGGGGTGTATCATAGTATTTTCGATAATTAAGAGTGTCGAACCCAACGAGGAGAAGAAGGTGCTGGCTAGTGGTATGGATCAGGAATTCTCTGGAAATACTTAGCAAATGAATTTTAGGGGTTTTCGATAAAGCAGGTAAACAAAGTACGAGTAAAATAAAAGACAGTAGGAATAAATCCAGCAAGTGGCCCAATCCTTTATGCAGCAAAGGACAAGCCGGTTGTATTTCTATAGATGACCAAACGTTCTCGAGGACACATGGGAAGACTGTCAAGTGCTTTTGCTTCATATAGTCGATTAATCTTCTCTAGCTTGCTAAGTGTTGTTGGGTAAACCTGTGCTAATGTACCGCCCCATCCAAGACTTAATACATACTTGTGATTAAACCCCCTTGCAAACATCCGTAAGTACAAGAAAGTAATTAAGGTAGAAACCTAACCACAGCTTTAAACTCTAAGACCCTTACGTCCCTTGTGCAATGCTTTCCTAACGGGGGTTCAGGTTTCTGTCACTCCGGCAACCCCTACGATTAGTAGCCAAATACACAATGCATTCCCCTAGGCCCATATAGGTGAAGTGTCATGTAGTCGATGTTCACATGACACCACTAGAAGAAGTACACCACAACTTAAGTAACAAACTATTGAATCTTTCTCAACACAACTCCACTACTAACAACAAGACTTCTCCCATGTCCTCAAGAACAAAACGAACTACTCACAAGACATCATACGGATCATGATCAGAGATGGAATAATGATGTATAACAATCTGAACATAAGCAATAATTCAATGGTTCACTCAATAGCATCAACTACAAAGAGTAATCAACACCGGGAAAGTTTCCCCTATGAACTATGCAAGATTCAACGCAATTGTTACAGCCATATGGAGATGGTGATGAGGGTGCTGGTGGTGATGATGGTGGTGATGATGGTGATGATGATCCCGATGAAGTCCAGCTTGATGGTGGTGTTGATGGCGATGATCTCCCCTCTCCGGGAAGGAATTCCCCCGGCAGAAATCTGTCTGCCGGAGAGATCTTTCTCTCTCGGTGTTTTCCGCCCCACAGAGGCGGCGGAATCTTTCTATGGTCGCTCCCCGAGTCTTAGGGTTCCGGGAGGTTGATATACGCCAGAGGGGAGAGGGTGGAGTGGGCCAGGGCGGCCACACCACTCCCTGGCGCGGCCTAGGCCTGCCCGCGCCATGGGGTGGTGTGGGCCACCTCCACTCCATCTTCTGGCATCCCGAGTCTTCTGGAAAAATAGGATTTTCCGTATATTTTCCCGGATTTTCTGATCTTCGCGAATTTTGCCTCCAAACAACACCTTTTCCATCAGAATCCTGACTACAGCGGTCCATGCTCCAAAAGTCATCAACCATGCAAAAACAGATGAAATAACATAAGTATCACCTCTCAATACAAAATATATCAATGAATAATAGTGAATTAAGACATAGAATAGTGATGCAAAATGGACGTATCACCCCCGGAGCCATCTCCATCGATCTCCACCGCCATCTCCATCACCATTGCTTATTCCCATGATGAGGAGGGAGTAGTTCTCTCTCGAGGCTAAGGGTTCTACCGGTAGCTATGTGTTCATCTCTCTCTATGCATGATCATATTGTGATCGTGAGCTTGTAATCTATAGATACACCTTGCTACTCAAGTGCTTTAATAGATCTCTGCTCTCCCCATGTGTGTGAAAGTGATAGCGTGCACACCATGGTGGCACTTAGGCTAGAGATTACTAATAATTGTTATGAGTTATATTTGGAGTTGGATGTCTTTATGAAATTGTGGTGTTTGTTGGAACCATCTAGTGCTCAAGGTGGCAGTGTGGGGTTATCTAGATGGGAAAGGCTTACTTTGAGGTGTGTTGTTATAGCCCTACCATGGATTAGAGTGTGCAACCGGAGAGTAGTTAAGAGTAGTATCATAAAGAGAAGATAATTATATGAGAGTGTTCACTAGCGAAAGTATGATCCCTAGGCCTTGTTTCTAAGCATTGAAACACCGTTTGCTACTAGATCTGTTACATGTGTGCCTGCTTCCATCTTTATTTCAGTTTTCCTATAGTCTTTTCCACGCCAACAAGCTATTTGCTATCACCGTTACCACTTATAATTATCCATACCACTTGTATTTCACTATCTCTTTGCTGAACTAGTGCACCTATACACCTGACAAGTGTATTAGGTGTGTTGGGGACACAAGAGACTTCTTGTATCTTGATTGCAGGATTTCTTGAGAGGGAATACCTTTGACCACTTCCTCCCTGAGTTAGATAAACCTTGGGTGATCCACTTAAGGGAAAACTTGCTGCTGTTCTACAAACCTATGCACTTGGAGGCCCAACAACTGTCTACAAGAATAGAAGTGCGTAGACATCAGGACTCTATCAAAATCAGGAGATTTTAGTGTTAAATCTTTTTATCTTGCAATGCAAAACTGTGGGAAGGTCCCTTACAGTTTTTTATGGCAAGTTAAAATTCCTCTGCGAGTTAAAACTTACATATGGCTGGTAGTGAATACGAGAATTCTTACCAGAGATGTTTTGATCAACAGATGAGGTCGCTATGAAAAAACTGCCTGTTTTGTGGGAAAGACGAAACAATTAATCACCTTTTCTTTGAATGTTCTTTAGCTAGATACATTTGGGGCATTGTCAGTTGTGCCACTGGTCTCAAATGCTAGTTCACGAGTATTGACAATTGCCTAGTGGAATGGCTGGGGAGTTTTCCTAAGAAAAAGAAAAATCTGCTAATGGTTGGTGATGACCCAAAATATATCGAGCTCGTTGGGGAACCCCAAGAGGAAGGTATGATGAGCATAGCAGCAAGTTTTCCCTCAGTTATGAAACCAAGGTTTAATCAAACCAGTAGGAGCAAGGAAACACCCCAAAGGTGTTGCTAGCTGAACGTTGGCAGGGCACACTACCGGTGCCAGCAGCAACATGGAGACCTGCACAACACAACCACAGAACTATGTCCCCAACTTGTGATGAGGTTGTCAATCTCACCGGTTTTGCTGAAAACAAAGGATTAAACGTATCGAATGGAAGGAAGTAATAGTTTGCAGAAAGTAAACACAAAGCAGTAAACAATTGATTGTAGATTTATATTAAAAGAAAGGACCGGGGTCCATAGTTCACTAGAGGTGGCTCTCCTTAAGATAGATAACATGCTGGATGAACAAATTACAGCGGGGCAATTGACAAACATCGAGAAAGCATACAAGCATATACTACTCATCTTGACTCCTTTGAGATTCGATTGGGAATTACAACATTATACATAGACCGTCATCCAACTGCATCTATGACTAATAATCCACTTTCAGGTTATCATCTGAACCCCCTCCAGTATTAAGTTACAAGCAACGGATAATTGCATTACGAATTGCGTGTAAAGTAAACAATATGATTGTTCTATGAACAAAGGATTGTTGTTTTCTGCCTAGTAGCAACAACACATCTAGTACCCTTAGAGATTTCTGTCACTTCCCCAGATTACCAGAGGCATGAACCCACTATCGAGTATAAATAATAACTCTTGGAGTTGCTAGCATCTACTTGGCCAAGATAGCTACTAACAACGGAAAGCATGCAAGATCACAAATAACAAACACATGATAGAATCAATAATCAATCTGAAATTGCATCTCAATATCCATCGGATCCCCACAAACACAACATGCAGAATTACAAATAGATGATCTTGATCATAAATGGAGCTCACAAGATCTAAACATGATAGCACAAAGGAGGAGAACCAGCCATCTAGCTACTACATGGACCCGTTGTCCAGAGATGAATGATGGCCCAAAATATATTGAGCTCGTTGGGGAACCCCAAGAGGAAGGTATGCTGAGCACATTAGCAAGTTTTCCCTCAGTATGAAACCAAGGTTAAGGTGTAGCTAGCTGAACATTGGCAGGGCGCACTACCAGTGCCAGCAGCAACGTGGAGACCTGCACAACACAACCACAGAGCTTTGCCCCCAACTTGCGATGAGGTTGTCAATCTCACCGGTTTGGCTGAAAACAAAGAATTAAACGTATCGAATGGAAGGAAGTAATAGTTTGTAGAAAGTAAACACAAAGCAGTAAACAGTTTGTAGATTGTATGTAAAAGAAAGGACCAGGGTCCATAGTTCACTAGAGGTGGCTCTCCTTAAGATAGATAACATGCTGGGTGAACAAATTACAACGGGGCAATTGACAAACATCAAGAAAGCATACAAGCATATACTAATCATCTTGACTCCTTTGAGACTTGATTGGGCATTACAACATTATACATAGACCGCCATCCAACTGCATCTATGACTAACAATCCACCTTCAGGTTATCATCCGAACCCCCTCCAGTATTAAGTTGCAAGCAACAGATTATTGCTTTACGAATTGCGTGTAAAGTAAACAATACGATTGTTCTATAAACAAAGGATTGTTATTTTCTCCCTAGTAGCAACAACACATCTAGTACCTTAGAGATTCCTGTCACTTCCCTAGATTACCAGAGGCATGAACCCACTATCGAGCATAAATACTAACTCTTGGAGTTGCTTGCATCTACTTGGCCAAGATAGCTACTAACAACGGAAAGCATGCAAGATCACAAATAAAAAAGACATGATAGAATCAATAATCAATCTGAAATAGCATCTCAACATCCATCGGATCCCCGCAAACACAACATGCAGAATTACAAATAGATGATCTTGATCATGAACGGAGCTCACAAGGTCTAGACATGAAAGCACAAAGGAGGAGAACCAGCCATCTAGCTACTACATGGACCCGTAGTCCAGAGATGAACTACTCATGCATCACACCGGAGGCTTGCATGATGATGAAGAAGGCCTCCAGGGTGTATTCCCCTCTCTGACAGGGTGTCGGGAAGAGCTTCAGATCCCTCTCGATCTAGGGATGGAGATGACGGCGGCTATAGACTCTTTCATGGAATTTTGATCGGGTACTTAGGGTTTTGGTATCGGAGGCATCTTATAGGAGAAAGGAGAGGCCGAGGGGGTGCCTGGGGTGGCCAGACCACCCCCTGGCATGGGCCAGGCCTGGCCGCGTGGACAGGTGGTGTGGCCAGGCCCCAACCCCTATCCATCTCGTATTGTGGCTCCAGGTGTCCCTCGGTAAAATAATGACTTTAGCTTTTGTCCCGTCCAATTCCGAGAATATTCATTTTCTAACTTTCCTGGAACCAAAAACAGCATAAAACAGGCAGCTGGCACTGTGGCTCTTGTTAATAGGTTAGTCTAAGAAATCATATGAAAAGTACTCCAAAGTGTGGATAAAACACAAGAAAGTAGATAAAACCAAGCATGGAACATCAAAAATTATGGATATATTTGCAATGTATCAACATCCCCAAGCTTAACTCCTGCTCGTCCTCAAGTAGGTAAGTGATAAAAAGAAAGTATAATTTTTGAGGTGACATGCACCATCATAAACTTGATCGAAGTATTTGTAAAACATTCAAAGCTGGGATCATGGTACTTCAATCATAACATGGAAGACAAAGTTCTAGCAATAAGACAAACAAACTATGTTGCAACATGAAAAGGCACAAACAAAAGATTAATGAATAACAATGCTTTGCAATATGTTTGTTTGTTTCACATAAATAAAACACAGCATAGTAGTATTCAGCTTGTCCCTCATAGAGTAGCAAACATAAGTGCATAGGACACCTTCAAAGTTTATAAGAGTGACTAGATACAAATAGTTTAAAACAAGCAATATCAAAGCTATGCATCAATCAACAAGTCTTGGGACAATGCACATAGAACTAAGAATGGCCACTATGCTCTCAAAGTAGGTGCCTAAAGGTAGAAGGTGGAGACTCAATATATAATTGGAAGAAAGGCCTTCATAGAAGGAAGTAGGGATTCAAGTTTCATAAAGAGCTTCCAAAAATTATGGTACTTAATAGCTTTCAGCTCTCATTGCCCCTATCATAAGCATCTTGAAGTGATTAAGGTTAAAGTGAACAAACTATGGAGTATATGCTTGACAAAGTATAAGTTGGAAATCTCATGTCCCTTGAATACGAGGGCCGCTCCTCATGCTACTCAAGTTTAGTTACCGGTAAGTTCTTGTCATCGTAAGTACATGTGTATCATAGAGAACCACCAACGGGGTACCCCTTGCCCGCACGGAAGAATCCCCATATCAAAATGACAATGGAAGCAGGCAACGAGCATCTCAATAATCTTCTTATTTACCATGGGAATATGGTGCTTTTTTATCTCTTTCCTCTTTTCATAATCTTTTTTCTTTCTCTTTTTTTCTCAATATCTGACTCTTTTTTTATAAGAAGAATGCTTCATAGACAGCTCATTATGGTTACGCTGCAGGTTTCCACCATGTCAGCATGGATTAGACCAGTGGCCCAGGCGTTTATCTAACACAATACATAACTCCATGGACTTACAAGCTCCCCTTTCATTTCACAACAACGACATCCATAGACAAAAGAGCATGATATCAACTAGGTACAAAGTACAAGTGCAATGTCGAAAGCGTTCCCCATGACAGCATGATTCTGCTAATCCCCAACAAATAAGTGCAAGTATATACAACATAGACGACACAATGGTTCAAGTTTATTAAGGGCAAGAAAAGTAAAGTGTGCCATCAAGTTCATGAGAGCTTTAATCACTAGTTTTCTAATAACAAGCTTAATTTGAAGGTAGATAAAAACAAGAATATACTTGAAATAGCATATGCTAGTAGGTAGGCATGGTGGACTCTTTGGAATAACTTGGTTTTTGGAGTTGGATGCATGAGTGGAACTCGTACTTGGTTGCGGATGCTAGCAAAAGACCGAGAGCGGCAAACTAAGAGAGCAATAATGGCCATAATCATGCAGAGCGACAAAACATCATTGATCAAAGCATAAAGTGATACTAGAAGTTGAAAACTAAAGGATCATAAAGGCTTATGGTGACTTGGGATAGTCATAACATGGTGTGAGCATGCGCCAAGTCAACCCAAATAAAGTATCAAAGGAGAATACCACAATACTATGCTTTAATATGCTAAAACAACGCATGATCCTTCCAAGGCACATTAAGCAATCTCAATTGTTTATAAAAAGTCATGATACAACAAAGAATACTATGCATAAAGCCAAAACAATATCGAGCATGGCATGACAAGCATAGGCCATAGTCAAAATCAAGCTCTCTTTAACACTTAAGCATGAACTTTTCTACTCTTTTCCAAACCAAACCAAACTATTTGAAAACCAATGTATGAAAGAGGGGGTCCAACCAATTTATTCAGGAAACTAAGCAAATCAAGCAAACGAAAAACCAAAACGAAAACGAAAAAGAAGACGCTCCAAGAACAACACAACTGTGCATGAAACAATAAAAATGAAGCGTTTGGAAGAAACCTGAGATTTTTATTGATGAAGAGGGGGATGCCTTGGGCATCCCAAAGCTTTGACGCTGTACTTCTTGTATATTTCTTGGGGTGACACGTGTGGCATCCCCAAGCTTGAGCTTTAGTCCATCCTTCATCTCATTACTCATTCCTTCCATACACCTAAAATTTTTCCTTCATACAAAACTTCACACAATCTTTATTAGCAACATTAGTGCACTCAAGATAATATGTATTTAGGTTCAGTTCCAACACCAATAAAAATTCCATTAAAACACTAGCTACTATAGAACTTCCCTCAAAAATCTCAATTCCCCAAAAGAACTCAAAAAAGAACCAACAAGAAGCAAATGCAGAAAATGGCAGAAATCTGTCAAAACAGACCAGCAAGTAAGGACAAATTTTTTCGAAGACCTTCGGTTGCTCAAATCGGAAAGTGTTGACCTAACGAAAGTTAGATAACAACCTGTGGAAGAAGTACAAAAATTCACGCTTCAAAAGGACGTACAGAGATTTTACACGAATTTTTATAGTGAAGAACATAAAGCTGTTTCGGGACAACAACTTTCCCAATCATTACTTCTCTCTCATTAGAGGTTACTCTTGGCACAAAAAGCAAATAAAAAGGATAAGGAGTGGTTATTACTGAAGTAATAACTTCCAAGACTCATAAAACTTTTGGGTTATCTCCCAATAAGTACTTTTCTTTAACGCCTTTAAGTTAGGCATAAGAAGCAAGAAAAAGGATCAAGTGTTCTCAAATGAAGAAGCATTAAGAGCAAATTTTGTTTTCATAGTAGAGACAAAAGAAATCTTCTCTCTCTTCTTAGGGAAATGTTCTATACCTTTCTTGAGTGGGAGTTGATATTCAATGGTGCCTTCTTTCATATCAATAATGGCACCAATAGTTCTAAGAAAAGATCTTCCCAAAGTAATAGGACAAGAAGCATTGCATTCAACATCCAAAACATAGAAATCAGCGGGGACATAAGCATTGTTAACCATAATAAGAACATCATTAATACTCCCCATGAGTTTCTTTTTAGCATTATCATCAAGTGGGACATTCAAATAACAATTTTCAAGTGGTGGCAAATCAAGCATATCATAAATCCTTCTAGGCATAATAGAAACACTACTATCAAGATCACATAAAGCTTTGAAATCAAAATCATTCACTTTCATATTAATGATGGGTTCACAACCATCTTCTTGTTTTATAGGAATAGAAGCTTTATGTTTCATCTTTTCTTTAATTTTTATGAGAGCATCAGTAATGTGTTTTGTAAAGGTCATGTTCATAGCACTAACATTAGGACTTTTAGCAAGATTTTGTAGGAACTTGATAACTTCAGAGATGTTGAAACCATCAAGATCAAAATCATAATTATCATCTAGAGTAGTAGAGCTATTACTAGCCTCAACACTAGTGGTAGTGATATTAGAAACACTAATGTTTCTAGCAATTTCATCTTCTCTTTCTCAGTTAGCATGCAATTCCTAATAGTCTAACATTTTCATCAATTCTTACTTGTATGGCATTAGTAGCTGCAAAGGGATTATCAACTGTTTCAGGTTTAACAACCATTTTATTAATCAAAGAGGATTGAGCTTTAGACAAAGATGATATATTTCTTTCAGCATTGGAAAGTTTCAATTGTAAACTAGGAATTTCCCTATTTAAACTCTCAAGTTGATGGCTAATATTCTTCAAAATTGTTGATTGTTCCTCCATAGTTTTAGTGAATAATTTATTTTGCTCATATTGCATTTGCATGAAGTTTTTAGTGGCTCTTTCAACTTCTAAAATTCTTCCTTCACTAGGTATTCCAGGTTTGCCATTATAACCATAAGTCTTATTAGGGGGATAGGGCCTATAATTGGTATTACCATAATTATTCCTGTAGGCATTGTTGCTAAAATTATTATTTCTTATAAAGTTCATATCAACTTACTCTTCCTAAGCAACCAAAGAGGCTAAGGGAACATTATTTGGATCAATATGGGCTTTCCCATTAACAAGCATAGACATAATAACATCAATCTTATCACTCAAGGAGGAGGTTTCCTCAATATAATTTACCTTCTTACCTTGTGGAGCTCTTTCAGTATGCCATTCAGAATAGTTAACCATCATATTATACAAAAGCTTTGTTGCAGCACCCAAAGTAATGGTCATAAAGGTACCTCCAGCAGCAGAATCCAATAGTTTTCTTGAAGAATAGTTCAATCCTACATAAAAAGTTTCGATAATCATCCAAGCAGTCAGTCCATGAGTGGGACAATTGTTTACCAAAGATTTCATTCTTTCCCAAGCTTGAGCAACATGTTCATTATCAGATTGTTTAAACTTCATTATTTCACTTCTCATATATATAATCTTAGCAGGAGGATAATATTTTCCAATAAAAGCATCTTTGCACTTAGTCCAAGAATCAATACTATTCCTAGTTAAGGAATTTAACCATTCTTTAGCTTTTCCTCTCAAAGAGAAAGGAAACAATTTAAGCTTAATAATATCTCCATCTATATCCCTATGCTTTTGCATCTCACAAAGTTCAACAAATTTATTTAGATGGGCATCAGCATCTTCATTACCAATACCAGAAAATTGTTCTCTGATAACAAGATTGAATAAAGCAGGTTTTATCTCAAAGAAAGTAGCTTCAGGAACAGGTGGAGCAATAGGTGTGCTCATAAAATCATTGTTCTTGGTGCTAGTGAATTCACACAACTTAGTATTTTCAAGAGTAGTCATTTTTGTGTTTTTGATAAAGAAAGGAAACATGTAAAACTATTTTTGTGTGTTTTTGATAAAGAAACAAGCAAACAAAACAAAAGTAAACTAAGCAAAACAAAAATAACAAAGTAGCTTGATGGCCCTGACTCCCCGGCAACGGCGCCAGAAAAGTAGCTTGATGGCCCAAAATATATCGAGCTCGTTGGGGAACCCCAAGAGGAAGGTATGATGAGCACAGCAGCAAGTTTCCCCCCAGTTCGGAAACCAAGGTTTAATCGAACCAGTAGGAGCAAGGAAACACCCCAAAGGTGTTGCTAGCTGAACGTTGGCAGGGCGCACTACCGGTGCCAACAGCAACGTGGAGACCTGGACAACACAACCACAGAACTCTATCCCCAACTTGCGATGAGGTTGTCAATCTCACCAGTTTTGCTGAAAACAAAGAATTAAACGTATCGAATGGAAGGAAGTAATAGTTTGCAGAAAGTAAACACAAAGCAGTAAACAGTTGATTGTAGATTGATAGTAAAAGAAAGGACCGGAGTCCATAGTTCACTAGAGGTGGCTCTCCTTAAGATAGATAACATGCTGGGTGAACAAATTACAGCGAGACAATTGACAAACATTGAGAAAGCATACAAGCATATACTACTCATCTTGACTCCTTTGAGATTCGATTGGGCACTACAACATTATACATAGACCGTCATCCAACTGCATCTATGACTAATAATCCACCTTCAGGTTATCATCCGAACCCCCTCCAGTATTAAGTTGCAAGCAACGGATAATTGCATTACGAATTGCGTGTAAAGTAAACAATACGATTGTTCTATGAACAAAGGATTGTTGTTTTTCTCCCTAGTAGCAACAACACATCTAGTACCTTAGAGATTTCTGTCACTTCCCCAGATTACCAGAGGCATGAACCCACTATCGAGTATAAATACTAACTCTTGGAGTTGCTAGCATCTACTTGGCCAAGATAGCTACTAACAACGGAAAGCATGCAAGATCACAAATAACAAAGACATGATAGAATCAATAATCAATCTGAAATAGCATCTCAATATCCATCGGATCCCCGCAAACACAACATGCAGAATTACAAATAGATGATCTTGATCATGAACGGAGCTCACAAGATCTAGACATGAAAGCACAAAGGAGGAGAACCAGCCATCTAGCTACTACATGGACCCGTAGTCCAGAGATGAACTACTCATGCATCACACCGGAGGCTTACATGATGATGAAGAAGGCCTTCAGGGTGAATTCCCCTCTCCGGCAGGGTGCCGAGAAGAGCTTCAGATCCCTCCCGATCTAGGGATAGAGATGACGGCGGCTATAGACTCTTTCGTGGATTTTTGATCGGGTCCTTAGGGTTTCCGTAAGGGAGGCAATATATAGGCGGAAGGAGAGGCCGAGGGGGTGCCTGGGGTGGCCAGACCACCCCCTGGCGCGGGCCAGGCCTGGCTGCGTGGCCAGGTGGTGTGGCCAGGCCCCCAACCCCTATGCATCTCGTATTCTGGCTCTAGGTGTCCCTCGGTAAAATAAGGACTTTGGCTTTTGTCCCGTCCAATTCCGAGAATATTCATTTTCTGACTTTCCTAGAACCAAAAACAGCAAAAAACAGGCAGCTGGCACTGTGGCTCTTGTTAATAGGTAAGTCCAAGAAATCATATGAAAAGTACTCCAAAGTATGGACAAAACACAAGAAAGTAGATAATATCAAGCATGGAACATCATAAATTACAGATACATTTGCAATGTATCAGTTGGAATAGCTGCGGTTTTCTGGGCTATTTGGAAAACTAGAAATGCTGCCTATTTTGACCAAAAATGGCCGAGTGAACCAAACGAGATAATTCATAAGATTGTCTACTGGATTGACTATTGGTGTAACTTGCAGGTGAAGGAAAACACAAAAACGGAGCTGCAGCTGGGCGCAAGGCTGCTAGGAAGAATCGCCGATGAGGTGTTTGCAGCAAAAGGAAGATGGAGGCCCTGGACTAGACGCCTGATGTGTTAAATTTGATCTATCAGACTTCTGTATTTCATTTTGGGCATGTCTTTAGTCTAGCTTTGTTCCTCCTCCGGGGGAGGTTTTCTTGAGAACCTTTGCTCTCCGTTACTTCCTCCTTCCTGTATGGTCATGGCTAGGCAGGTTTTCTCTTGGTGGTGTTGAGACCAGGATCTTTTCTAGTCTTTGGTTTCTATTAATGAAATCGAGGGAAACCCTTTCATAAAAAAAAAGAAGGTGGGGAACAAAATCCCGGTGATTTAAACTGTTTTCGTGGATTCCCGATCGGGATTTGATTCCCCGATCTCACACTCACACTCGGGTGCTACCCTCACTACCTCTAACACACCCCTCCCCTCCCCCCGGCCCATCCTTATAAATTGCATCACCATTTCTAACTCATCGTTTTAATTTCTTCCTGGTTAAGGCCATGTTCCGATTCCACTCCTCAATGGCATTCCTATTTCTAGGAGATAAATTCCAAATGGGATCTACCACGTCATTAATGCCTTCTCTCAGCAACGAACTTAATTCAAACTTAAAATGATAATCATTAGGAGCAACACATTTACTAGTATCTAACATGCGAGGAGAATGACCAGACCAATGTCCTCTAGCCAATGCTCTTACATTGTGCTAAAGGATATTTGTCCAACCATTCAGATGTCAACAAAACCCTATCCAATTTCTTATAAATTGGAGTTTCATGATCATTGCACCAGGTAAGTTTCCTTTTGCTCATTTGAATCTCCAAAATATTAATATTCTCAACAATTATATTAAAAATGTTTGTCCATCTCCCACACTCTCCGCATGTGCTACTCTCTGCATAATTCCTTATGATCCCCACCAATAATAGTAGGGATTGTGATTTTGTTGCATAATTGCGTTAGCTCAATCAGGAAAGCTTCTTTTCTAGATGGTTGAGCTGCACCATATACAACTACAAAATTTCGTTCAAAGCCTTCCATTCTATCTCCTATTTTGAATCTTAAAAAGTGTGTCCCTTCCTTCACTTCTTTCACCTCATAATCAGCACTCTTAATACCTAACAAGAGACGCCCCTGCTCTGCCACTAGAGGGTGAAGAGTGCCAAATCAAACGTTGTTTAGAACCAATTTGTTCTACCCATACATCTCGAAAATCCTTGAGTTGAGTCTCCTAAATCCCAATGAAATCAAGTTTGAAATCATGCGTTACTTCCTTTGTATGTTTTCCTTTCACAAAGATTCCCATACCTCTGCTATTCCAGAAACCCCCTCTCATTTTCTCTTACTTTTTTTTATTTTAACTTTTCCTTTTCTTTTGCGAAGGGCTTTTTAACTTTTCCTTTGACACTATCTGGGTTAGAGTTTTTTTTCCATGATAACATTTAGATCATGGTCGCCTCATTTCCTCACGCACTTAGCTCATTGGAGGTTAGAAAATTAGAGAGGAGAGATGGTGGCTTGTCTTTCCAATGCATTTTCTACTCTATTTTATAATATCCTAAATTTTTAGAAGTCCACTTATTTGTGAACAGAGGGAGTGTGGAAGTGAAAATGAGCAGGTCAGAGTCGATAACAAGCAAATCAACTCTGTTTCTTGGCCATTTCTTCTAGAAAGGCCACACTTTCAGATTTATTTTAATTTATGTTTCTAAACAAAAAAATCAGCAATTAAGACTCGCTTCAACGCACGAATCTTCCTGTAAACGTTACATTTTCTGTTGTTTCTAGGGGAAAAAAGTGTCATGTTTCACACAAGAACAACCGACAGAGAGCGAGAGACTATCCTGTCGCACATAGAAATGAGCAGATGAGAGTCCAGAGCGATCAAGCAAACTAGCTCTGTTTCTTCGCCATTTCTTATAGACATGCTACATGGAGAATAAGCACGAATGTAGAGTTCGATAAGTGCATGTACGAGCTGATTCTGCGCGCAACCGATTTGTGAGCCACTCGTTTTGGTCAGAGGCGGGACCCGCTAGCTTTTGCCTTTTTTTGCTAGATTCCCTTCTCCATATATACTAAAAATTTAAAACTGTGCGTCTTTTATATAAAAAATACAAATTTAATTTCGTTTGCATATTTAACTTTGTCATGATGAGCTCTTCAAAACGAGTCTAATTTTCAATATAAAAAAATTATGTAAAAACAGCAAATCTATAGAGTTCTTCGTTGTGTGTCAATAAGTTCGAGAAGGAGGTTCTATAGAGTCCTTTTATTTTAGTGACTGGATATATAAAGTACTTCACGGTAGTTTTAAAGAGTACATATGTGAATGTATAAAGTACTTCTACTTTATGGGAAATCTAGACAAAAAAAATATAGTCTGATTGGTCCACTAAAAACGAGTGGCTCACATATCAGTTCGACGCGCAATCAGCTCAGCAAAATGCGGGTTCTGTAGAGTTGCTAAATGTGCTACACGTCAGGCACATATCGAAAACTTATAACTTATTCCCTCCGTTTTAAAATATAAGATGTTTTAATTTTGTGAAAGAAATAGATCTAGATCTCTTTTAGTGTATATGTTCATCTAGGTTAAAGTGAACTTACACCCTAAAAATCGTAAAAAAATACACTTCTTTCGCAGGGCTAAAATATCTTATATTTTGAAACGGAAGGATACTGTATATAACTAGGGTGGCACTATAAGCGATTAACAGACAGACGGATCAGAGCCACAGGGCTCCGGCCTGCTTCAGGACCCGCACGAGCTCGCCGGCGATGTGCATGGCCATGAGCCGGTCCAGCCCGCCAACCAGCCTGCCCCCGATGAACACAGCCGGGAACACCGCCGCGCCGCCCTTGTTGGCGCTGTTGTCCTTGGACGACCGGAGCACGACGACGAGCGCGGCCGGATCGGCGTCGTCGGCGACCTCGAGCACCGCCGGGTTCGCGCCCTGCCCGAGAAGCAGGCGCCGGGCGACGTGCACCATGCAGCACCCCCGCCGCCCCACCACCACCACCGGCTTCTCCTCGACCGTCCTCCGCACGTCGCCGACGTCGTTGGGGCTGGCCAGGGCGGTCAGCCGCGGTGCCGGAGCCTTGGCTTCTTGCATTTGTGTGTACTTGGTCGTGCGCCCGTGGAGTTTGACGAGCAGCGAGGCGAGAGGGCGGAATTCTGTGTGTGGACTTGTGCGGGGGAGTTGAGAACTAGAAATACGGGTTGGGGTTAGGACAGAGTGCATAGAGCCATGGAACGTTAGGTCAGCCCCCTTGTCATGGCACGCCATATGACACGTAACGATTTACTCCTCAATCGTATTGAAAATACGTATTAGAAACACCTGGTATAACAGTTTATACGCACTGCCACACGTATGCGCGTCGGCAGGTACGTCCATCGCATACAACCAAGTCTGCTCCACTCACACCTCCAAGCAAAGGCTTTATTCTCATCGTACTGAGTTTTGACCATTAATTTGTAGCGGCAGTCTACTCACAGTTGCTAAACAGAATTGGAGTTTGAAATTGCTAGAGATAGTATACCAAAATATTAACACCGTTTCAAATTATAAGACATTTCGGCCAGCTATTTTGCTTACCAAAACCTTTTTTATGAATTTTTTTATTGAGCAGACTTTAAGATTTCAGCCCGGATCATAAGTGGAGATTTGGTGCACATGGGTCCCAGTGATCCTGTTTTAATTTTTTCTAAATGGTATTTTTGAGTTCCCAAAATTACTGAAAAAATATCAGGATGTACGCAATGATGTATCTTACAAACATACAAAATATCATTATCGAATATTTTATAATATGATCTACATAAAAATGAAAAAAATATGGATCTGGATAGACATAGTTCAAATCTCCAAATCTTACTAGATTTGTCCTTTTGTGTGGCTCACAATATAAAGATTTCCGGGTTGCGTTTTTGCATACTTGTAGGATAGAATATTGGCCATGTACAAAATTTATTTTCAGACTTTTTTCAAGACGTAAAAAAATAAACGAAGGAAGCACCGGATCTCGAGATCTAAAGACACTTTCCACGGATCCATTCCAATCTAGCCATGCATAAATTTTTGATACCAAGTCAATGAATACCGTCGGTATTATGCGGTCCAGTTGTTCTAGTACAAAGTCAGCAAACTGATTGTTGGCTGTTGCCGTCAGCCATACCACGTAGTCACGTACGTACGCACTACTAAAAGTTAGTTAGCGGACGTCACTCCCATCGATCATCAGTTGAAAACAAAGTTGTCGCCGTCTACCTGACTACGTCCACTCCGTTCGGTGGTACGTAGACTAGTGAATGAATGCTAATAACCAAAAAATGGTCGGTAGCGCCGTACGAAGAAACGCGTTTTAACCTTCTGCCTCTCATCTATTTCCTTGACGGATCCACTTATAATTTCAGTTGGGCCACAAGAGGTGCAGAACAAGTGAAGAACCTATATACTCCCTCCGTTTTAAAGTATAAGATATTTTATCTTTGTGAAAGGAGTACTGTATCTACCTATTTTAGTTTGTAGACTCACTTCAAACATACATAAATCTACGCACTAAAAGGGTCTAGATACACTCATTTCACAAAGCTAAAACATCGTATATTTTGAAACGGAAGGAGTAGAAATCTTTCTTGCTTAAGGTTTTTGAAATGTTGCGTTCATTGCATCGATCAAATCTAATGTGAAGCTTGTTGAGAACCAAGCGCTGGCTTAGTGGCAAGGCTTGTGAGTGCGCAGCCAGTCTACCCGGGTTCGAGGCCTCATGGAGACCAAATTAAACGGGGTGTTATTCAAGCGCGTATAATCCGGTGCTGGAGAAAACCCATCTATCTAACAACGTACAGCCCGCGAGAAATCATTCTCCAGGGGTCAACGTTTTTAATGTGAAGCTTGTTCCCGCTCATCACGAACTTAGCTCAGGATACACGGAAAGAAGAGGATAGGAGAGAGGGGAAACTTGGATTCTGGATGTAGGTGGAAGCAATCTCACGCTGAGGATTGGAAGCCAGAGACAGTGTGGATACATTTGGGAGAAGACGCGAGAAAGGGGATCGAGGGGAATTGAGTTCTTTGATCATTTTGGTTGACCTCTTCTTGGTGCGCCTAGGCTTGTCCCCTTTGTAGCTGCCCTTTCTTCCATCTTGGACCTGAATGAAAATCAGGAGCGATGCTCCTTGATTCAAAAAATATCTAAATCAAACGTATTGTTTCAATCCAAAAAGAAACATGAGAATCCGACGGCGACCCTTCTTTCCCCGAGCGCTAGACGGGCCTCGCGAGGTGGCGGCGTCTGGCAGTGGTACACGATCGGTGGATCCGAGAAGCTCGCCGCAGTGTTGGTCGGTGTATCACGGACGGGTGGATCTTGCAGTTAGAGGTGGCGATGTGTGGCGGCTAGGGCTCTATCAGCGTCCTAGTCTGGCCTCAAGGAGTCTATCGTCTAGGTGCGAGGTCTAGGGCGTTGGGGCGGTGACCTCGGAAGGTGGACTGCGCGGATGACTCTGCATCGAGTGTCGTGGCGGTGGTGATGTTCTCTCTCTTCGTCTATTTGGATCGGGAGGAACGAAAGGTGGGGGATCCTGGTGCTGACGACACTTTGGCTTTGGCAGCTCCCAGATCACGTCTTGGAGGCCTAACTTGGGGTCAGTGGATGGTCCAAGTTTGGGAGCGGTGCGAAGGTTTTTCCGGGTGAAAGCTCAGCGCTTTGCACACCAATGGCGGTGATGTCTGTGGGTGTCGTAACCCTCTTGGGACACTATTGTGGTTACCTTCCCGCGTCGGGACTCTGGGTGAAAACCTTTGACTGTCGTGGTCTCGATGGCCGTGGTGTGGTGCGTCGTTACCCTCTTGGGGGAGTCGTCGTGGAGCTCCGGTTCCACTCAGTCTCGGTTCGATGGCAAGTTTTGGCTTTCCGTGTTTTATTTTGCTTAAGTTGATTTGCTTTGTAAGGGTGTCTCCCCGTCACCTTCTATCGGTTTGCCCGTTGTGATTTTATTTATAAAGCGGGTCGAAGACATGTTTAGAGAAACATCTTAAATCTATCTCTAACAAATTAGTTAGTTGGTGCGGTGTTAAATATTTCGCCAAATTTAAATAAATTTCACCGGGGCTTTTTTCTGCTCCTGTTGGGATTTGGTGAATGATGATCTCATGAATTTCATCAACGGTTTTTCTGAGCTGTCAATCAACAACTTCCATATCCTGAAATCGGCCAACATCGCCTTGCTACCAAAGAAAGATGTAGCTGAATGCGTCTCAGACTTCAGGCCTATCAGTCTAATTCACATGGTCCCCAAAATTAATGCCAAAGCAATGGCTATATGTCTCCGGCCCAAGATGAATGATATTATTTCCTGCAGCTAGAGCGCCTTCATCAAAACCAGAAGCATCCATGACAACTTCATGCATGTCAGAAACGTTGCTTGCTGCCTGCACAAGAAGCGCACCTGGCCCTGCTCGTCAAGCTTGATATTGCTAAAGCCTTTGATTCAGTTCGATGGGACTATATTCTCGACCTCATGCGGCGCAAGGGTTTTCCTCCTGATGGCGGCATTGGGCCGCCCTAATCTTCTCCACTGCCACATCTAGAGTTCTCCTCAATGGCCACCCAGGAAGAGACATTTTGCATGGGCGTGGTCGGAGACAGGGCGACCCTCTCTTACCACTTTTACTGGACCTGGCAATCGATCCTTTGGAGAAGATTCTGGAGGTTGCCACCGAGGCTGGTCTATTGCACCAACTACCGGGGAATTTCCTGAAGTCCCGCATTTCGTAGACGACGCGGCAAATTTTTTTTGGCTCCTGTGCCTCAGAACATTTCGAACCTGGCAATAATTCTGTGAAATATTGGTGAGGTCACTGGTTTGGTCACAAATGTGGATAAAAGCTTGGTGTTCCCTATTCGATGCGAGGAAATAGACCTCAACCACATTCTGCAGGATTTCCCGGCGGCCTTGTCAGCTTTTCCAATTAAATATCTAGACTTGCCGCTTGCTCTTGGGAGGTTGCGGCGTATTGACCTTCAGCCTTATATTGACAAGGCTATCTCCAGGCTCAACCTATGGAAAGCGAAATTTATCAATGTGGCGGGTTGTGCTGCTCTGGTCAAATCGGTGCTCACTGCATTACCGACTTTTCTCCTCACGGCTATCAAAGTGGACAAAGCAACGATTAAATCCCTGGACAAGATTCGTAGGGGAATGCTCTTGGCTTGCAAAGTGGCAGTTTCTGGGGATAAATGCAAAGTAAGTTGGTCTAAGGTGTGCCGGCCAAAGAGTCTGGGAGGGCTTGGTATTCTTGATATGGAGAAATTTGATAGGGCCCTAAGGCTGCGATGGCTATGTCTAGAGTGGACGACGCCAAAAAAGCACCGGGTTGGTACAGAAACGCTTAATGATGATAAGGACAGGGATTTGTTCAACGCTGCAACAAAAGTTATCCTTGAAAATGGCAAGAAAGCTTCCTATTGGAACTCTTCTTGGCTGAATGGTGTATCTCCCGATTGTGGCCTCATTGGTCTTTGCTGCCACTAAGCGGGAGAGAAGGCTCGTAAACGAGGGCTTGCATAACTCCCAATGGATCGCGGATATTTCGGTCCGAAACTTCACCGCTCAGCACCTTGCTCAGTACATCACTCTATGGGGTCTCCTGCAAGACATTGTTCTTATGCCTGACATTGAGGACTCCATCATCTGGACACTCTCGGCCTCGGGAGTCTACACTTCGGCCTCTTCCTACAAAGCCTAGTTCCTGGGATCCATCTCATGCTCTTTTGACAAGCTTGTTTGGAAGGTCTAGGCACCGCCCAAGTGTCGCTTCTTCTCCTGGTTGGCGGTGCAAAATAGGCTCTGGACGTCGGACCGTCGGGCAAAAAGGGGATGGCCTCACCAGCAAACTTGTCCGCTCTGTTGCTGTCATACGGAGATGACAAGACATATCATTTTCGAGTACCGGTACTCAAAAAGCATTTGGCGGGCTACGGCCTCCTAGCTTGGATGTCCATCGTTGGTCAAGTGCATTGGCGCTAATCGTCCTACGGTGCTCCAATACTGGGTTGCTGCTACACATGCACCATCAGATTGCCTTCAGGGGCTGAAGTCGGCAATCACGCTTATCACTTGGGAAATCTGGAAGGAGAGGAACGCTCGACTTTTCAGCAGCAAATTCGCAACACCGGCCATAATCATAAACAAGATTAAGGAAGAGAGCAAGAATTAGATTTTGGCTGGGCCAAGCACCTCCACGAGATTACAAGCTAGAGCTTTTCCCCTTTTAGGTTTTTTTTTCCTTTTTGGGTTTTTTTTTCCTTTTTCTGGCCTAGGCCAGCTATGTTTGTTTTGCCCCGTTTCAAAAAAAAAAGTTTGACTCAGGGTAACCGTAGAACTTCGATTGCTTTGAAATGGAGAGAACACGTACCCCATCATTCCGGAAGAGAAATTTTACGCAACTCATTTGATGGTATACTACAACTTGATCATGGAGGGAATTTGTTTATTTTACTATTAGTTTATCTACTCCCTTGGTTCTAAAAAGGAATGATGTCACAGGTATATCAACCACTATTTAGTACTCCCTCCGATCCAAATTAATTGATTTGGATTTATCTAGATTTAGAAGTATTTAATGTCTAGGTACATCCGAATCTAGATAAATTCGAGTCAATTAATTTGGATCGGAGGGAGTATATAGATTTATCTAATCACTTTTTAGAACGGAGGGAGCAGGTACCAAAAGTTCTTTCCAACGAGAAAACTTCTGCACCGAAAATTGAGCGTCTTTGCAAAGAATAAAATGGCAGCAATTGTGACTGCCTTGGACTCACGAATCTTAAGAAGCAAGTCGGCTTCTTTTACATTTCTTATAGAACGGGCTACATTACTCAAGTTGGGTTCTTTTACATTGAGAATAAACAGGAAATGAGTCGCCAAATGTGGAGGCCAAGACCACAGGAGAGTAAGTTCATGCACATAGTGGAAGCTTATAACTAGGGTGGCAAGTATATTAGCAGAAGGTCGTGAAGAGTTGAAGACGAATCAGAGCCACAGTGCTCTTGCCTGCCTCAGGACCGGCACGAGCTCGCCGGCGATGTGCATGGCCATGAGCCGGTCCAGCCCTCCCACCAGCCTGCCCCCGACGAATACGGCCGGGAACGCTGGGTGGCCTGCCGCCGCCGCGCTGTACGCATCAACGACGATGTCCGCGCCGCCCTTAGTAGCGATGTCCTTGGACCGGAGCGCGGGGACAAGGGTCGCCGGGTCCGCGTCGTCGCCGACCTCGAGCACCGCCGGGTTTGCGCCCTGTCCGAGGAGCAGGCGCCGGGCCACGTGCACCATGCAGCAACCCCGCCGCCCCACCACCACCACCGGCTTCTGCTCCACCGCTCTCCGCACGTCTCCGGTGCTGGCCACCTCCGCCATCAGCCTCAGTGCCGGCGCCCTGGCTTCTTGCATATTCCTGCGTCACTGCGTGGGTGATCAGGGTGTCTGTTAAGTTCGACAAGGACTTGGGTGTGTGCTGTGTGGGCTGGCTCGTGGTAGAGAAGTGGGACGGTGAAGCCGTGGTGGAGGTCAGAGAGATATGGTTTGGGATTAGGACAGACGGCATATATAGAGCCATTGAAATGTTAGGTCAGCCTACTTGTCCTGGCATGCACCATTCATGACACCTGCCGGAGATTTACTCCCTTTAATTGTGTATCCTTTTGAAACGCTCTCGCACTAAGTTTTGACCATCTGTATGACCCCATTCTAGCAATCGAGTCACAATTGCTTGAAATAGAAAAGGAGAAATGCATTACCTAGCTAGGTCCGTTTTATAGGCGATAATGCGATGTATGAGCTGATTCTGCGCCGAACCGAAATATGGGCCGTCCATCCGTGGTTGGAGATTCGTGTCCTAGGCCCACGACAGAGGTGTTGACCTGAGTTTTCCGCCATATACACACCGACGGGCTCGTAGAATACCAGCATACGGCTGTACGGGCCGTATACTAGACACCTGTGGCCCCATACCACACACATCTCATTACTGTTCCGGTGCCTCCCCATTCGACTTTGAATTCAGCCTCCACCTTGACGAGGCCCGTGCAGCCGGTGAGGTTCCAGATCTTCAACATCTGCGAGATGATTTGCCATGGACGCGCCCAGGTGTTCACCGATCTGCTCGTCAGGTGTGTTTCTACCGCCTCGATTTTGGTTTTTCTCTGCGTTTCTTCCGATCTCTCCTGCTTCGTCTCGATCTAAATCGCTATTCATCGGATCCGCATCATGGGGTTCCCGGCCAGCGTATCGGCGCTTTCGGGTGGAGATCTGGCGGATCTATCTGGGATGGTGGCGATGAGCACCGGAATGAACATGCCATCACCGAGTTCATCGACCTCAGAGAGCGTCCACGGGCCCACCGGGCACGGCCAACGGATTTTACGAGGAGATGGAAACTGATTCGGGTCATGGATCGGATTTCGAACCGATCTATGGCAGGACGGAAGATGTGCCATCAGGGGACTCTCTCTATACTGGATCGGACCTGTATGCCGGTTCAGACCCTCCGCAAGATAGGTTTGTCCCTGAATCTCCACAGTTGTTGTTCTTGTTTATTCTCGAAGATAATTGGTGTATATGTGATTTTGCTTGCAAGGCCATCAAATTGGATTAGTTAATTTGGGGGCTGGGTTGTAGTCTCAGAGCCTGATCTTGTATATTGAAAAAGGAAATCGTAGATAAGGACAGATTATGTGTCGGTTCCATTTTAAAGTTATTCCATTCATGGGGTTCCGCGGATAGAACACCATAATATGCTATTTGGTGGTCCTTTTTTAGATGCGAGCATGTTTAGGAAGTGAACAAGTAGAAACAATATACTAATACATGTACACAATGATCTGCTCTTTTACGGTAGCTCTTATTATTGAAAATCTAATATGGAAAACCTCTTTAGGGGGAGTAAATATCTGTTATGTACCGGGATGATACCAAAGTTTTAGATCTGGAGCCATATCTGACTGAGACACTGAATGAAGGGTACAACAAGGGTGCTAGATTGAAAAAGAAAATAGAAAGATTATTAAAGATTGTATGTAAAGCGGATTATAGATTAATCCCATGCGGTGTGATTTGATTCATAGTTTCATACAAATGCTAAATATAATGGATAGAGGAATGGACCATAGATTAAATCATGCAATCTACGTAATTAAACTTTACGAGTTCAGATGTTTGTAAATGGTCAAGGGGCTTTTCATTATTGAATATATTAATGCGAAGTACTCGTCTTGCAAAAAATATTATATATTTATCATCATAGACTTTTTTTAATAAAACAATAGACGATGACAATTCATCGGAACATCATCGTTTCCCCTCTCTCAATGCACCACAGATACAACGATGGAGTCAACATAGAATAATCCTTGCTCAGTTTTTTCAGGCATCCATCCAGAGGGAACTACGCCTGATGAACCCCCTGTTACGGTTGATGACACCCCTATGACTACCCCACCGTGTGAACAAAGGTATGATGCATGCTTGAGATTGAGTGATGTCATGTTGCTAGAGTATAGTGTGTTGTCCCATATACTTCCAAGCTACGGCATCCTATGAACTGTTGGCAAGCACAACTCACTATGACGCAGCCACACAATCTTCAAGGATATTTTCAGAGTATCGCTTACAGCAATAGGAGCAGTGAATGAGGGGGTTGATTAATGTCATATTTACAGTAAAATACATTTACGTCCGCGTTCTTGACATGGTCTGAACATTGCTGAAATGT
This sequence comes from Avena eriantha, assembly GCA_910589775.1. Lineage (NCBI taxonomy): Eukaryota > Viridiplantae > Streptophyta > Magnoliopsida > Poales > Poaceae > Avena > Avena eriantha. Next base: position 223,238,770 of record OU342742.1, read on the forward strand.
GCCTTGCCGGGAGCTCTTCTTCTTGAAGATATTACCTCACAGGATTCTTCCGTGTGAATGGAATATTAATAGGGTTTTAATGATGTCTAATATATATTAAATGAACTATAGAAACACATAGGGAGTTCATATATTTCTCATAACGCATCACAGATATCAAAATGGAAACTCATTGCGTAAGCCTGCTATTTGTTTTCAGGCATGATAGCATTAATCAAGAGGGAAGCATGCATGACGACACCCCTATTATGGTTGCTGACACACCCCTGTCTTCCAGTGGGTATAAAAAAGGTACGATGCATTGATGAGATGGAGTAACATCATGAGCGTAGCGTATAGAGATTCTATCCGATATCTCCCAGGCTACGACCCTTAAAGAATTATCGGCAAGCTTAGCTCATTAGGCCGCAGCCATACATTAATATTTACATGCCGGAACACCGCACCCTGCAGTGGGCGCAGATAATAAATGGGCTGAATAATGACATATTTCTAGTAGTTTTCACTAGGTGTCGTGGCCTTGACATGTTCGGAACTTAGCGTTTTCGTTTTAGATTTATGAGTCTAGTGTTTTGCAGACCATATACCGGCATAGTTTGTCTAAAGTCCTAAGAAATGTATGTTATCATTTATCTTTGTTACACAGACCAAGGCTCGGAATCATCCCGGACTTCCGGATACCCAAAACTGCTAAGAGTACTGCATTGGAAGCAACTATTCGGAAATTCAGAGAGAGGAAGACAGAATGCGTTGTTGCCCGTGAACCTGGGATGGAGTTCGATTCTTTACCAGAGGCATATGTGTTTTCAACCTATACTCCTAGGAGATAGGGTTTGGGATCAGATACGGGCAGTCCAGGAGGAGTGAGTCAAAGAGCATAACTAAGCAGGACATTGTATGCAGCTGTGCGGTATGTCCTATGCAGTTTCATTTAAACCGCGCAGGCATTTAGTATCAAGTGTAATGATCCATGCTAGTATATGCACAATAACCATATATTATGTCGTTTCATCTTGATCCAGGGAAAATCTAGACATGCGAACTCAAGGTCAGTGTCGTACGGATGCTAGGCCATGATCAGGCTCCGCAGGACTGATGATTACGGTTGGTTCATATATGAAATCAGAAAGGATCACAACCATGGAAGTCGGTCACCTGCGGAGAGAAGATGCACTGGCCATCGCATAGAAGCATCGACCCTCACACCAAGGCACTAGTGTGGAACCTGAGAGTTAACAATGTTGGGCTCAATAAGGTATATAGTGTGATATGCAGTCACAATTCTAACAGGTAATGCCACCCAAGCTTTCAATTGCCATCCTATTTCGATGATCAGCAAAGTGTCCATTTAGCACGGATGTTGTTCGGGTATCAATATCTTGTAGCCGTGTCCTAGCTAATACACGAGCCAGGACGGAAGCTCTTTGTGCCAACTGATCTCTAGGTCACACGATTAGACGGTGCTGGGCCACATACGTGAAGCACGCAATCCGTGTGCTCTGTTTGCTGCATCCCCATTGTATGAATCTTGTGGATATAATTGATTCGTTTTTGTTTTTTTGAAAATTCAAAATGATTCGGGTTGATACCAGTGTACTACTGAGGGGTCTCGTTACAACGGTATGACCTGATGTTTTACCAACAATCAAGGATCCGCTGATTATTAAAGAAAGACGGGAAATTGTACAAGGGTTGTGATCAATTTGTATAGTAGCCGAAGTCATACCACGGAAAACATGACTTTGCTTAGCTTGTATTTTTTGTCACACACGATCCCCCCACCCTAACCAGAAATATGTTGAGTCTTATGGAGACCTGTCAACCAACACAAGCAGTACTGTGATGTATAGTTCCCACTATCATAAAGATCGCGAAGGATCTATAGAGTTCTCTCAATAGTTCCGGCCTTGATCTATCACACATAGTAGTATAGTACCCATTAACATAAAGATCGTGAAGGATCTATAAAGTTCTCTCGAACAGTTCCGAAGAGTATCTATGTTGATCTATAGAGACCTTCATCTATCACACATCGGATAGTCGAACTCACCATTTACTTGGGGGTTATTGTTTCATTGAGATTCTTAGAGGAATCTCTTTTATTGTTGACGAGTGTCAAATATAGTGATAAAGTCGTGTGTGTTCGAACTCAGGGACCAGATTACAAACAATAAACGATTTATCGCAGCTAGATTGACCGAAGGGAAAAACACCAGCTCAAATAAAAAATAGAGGAAGACGATCCTACATGAATTTAAACATGGAGATGAATATTCATAGAAAGCTCATAGAAACCTAAGCAAGGGGTGTAAGATGAAAGGATCCACTCAACATCTCATCTAACACAGTACGAGCACTAACATGAGTTTGCATAAAACCAACCAAAACAGAGATTTAGTATGACGGTGTTCCTTCGGGCAAAAGCACAAACAAGTTACGATCACTACGAGGAAGGTTCAGAAGTAAATTACAACTTCAATCCAAAAGTAAGAGATATGAGAGAAATGTTACAGATAGCAGATTTGTAAACTAATTCCCGTGGAGTCGTTCGATTCGCAGCAAGAGGATAGGTTCAGAAATAGTAACCAGGTTGAAGGTGATGAAGAAGTAGAGATCAAGGCGCGGAGTTGTTCGTCTTCAGCGGGCTCAGGTCTCCTCCCCTAAGCCCGATTGAGATCTCGATCTGGATCACCGGTGTCTCTACTCTCGCCGTCTTCTTCCTTCTTTCCTTTCCTTCTCTCTCTCTCCTGGTGATCGCCTTCCTCCCCGCTAAATGCGCGTGAGTGCCCAGAACAGGTAGGGTAAATTTCTCCTTTTTGTCCTCGTAGAATGTCTCTTGTTCCACAAGTTGGTCCTTGATTGCATTTTAATCAGTGAGTCATGCTGAGGAAGGCTTTTTGTGCCTTTTCGCACCTACAAGGTAGAGCAAGGGTTTTGCTGTGAAAGTTGCATATAATTGTGATTTTGTATTACGTGTATCATAATTTAAAGGAAAAAAGACGGAGCGAAGTGCAAGAAAAAGGCTTCAAAAGATAGATAAAATGTTCAAATGTCATATCTCCACACCGGAATCTTTTTCTTGTCCTCAAGTAAAAAGGTTAATGTTAACCAAGATACACTTCTTGTTTGAAGAATCTTCATGCAAACCAGTGCGTTGTTTAAACTTGGTTTAGTATGAACTATTGCTCAAGGAATTACAACCATCATTCAAAGTTCAAAAACTTGCCAACAATTTCAAATATTCTCATAAGAAATGCAAATGGTTAAGGAATATATTGAGGTGAATTTATAGAGAATGAGTAATAGCCTAGAGCTGAGCCAAGATTCAAAGTTTTACTTTCAGGAATCATTCTCCATGGTTCAGGCAACACCGATCTCGAGACTATGATGCCCATCCAGGTAAAATGATAAAAATTGCCCCGAGTTAGCAATTTTCTATTATTAACATTTTTATCTGGTTAAGCAACACTGATCCCGAGACCATGATGCCTATCCAAGTTTAAATATTTTAAACTTTAGTTAATTCACTTGCAATCTTCTACCCCTTGGTCTGGCAACACCGATCCCGAGACCATGATGTCCATCCAGGGTTTAAAGACAAAAAAATAGACACCTCTTCCTGTGTTCTCGTTAAATTGATATCCTTACAGGAATCTTTATTATTCTCATGAAAAAACACATATAATATGTGCTACTCTAAATATGTTCATTATATTCGGGCAAACTACTACTATAAAGTACTTTGTCAAGGCTCGAAAAGTACTGATGCCATGCACAAGAAGACCCACGACGTATACTATCCGAAATCATAAATATCGTGAAATCCTATAGAGTTCTTTCGAGTAGGCCTGAAGGGTACCGATGATGATATGTAGAGTTCTTCCTCTGTCAACCATAGGGATAGTCGCGGTTTTGCTATTTCCCCAGATCCATCGTTAAGATGCGAGCACCTTTTGTTTTACCAATGTTCAAATAGTAGACCCTAGGTGGTCTCATATTGAGCCAAACGTACACTATACGGAACCATAAATATCGTAAAATATCGTTAATAATCTATAGAGTTCTTTCTATTAGTTCCAAAGAGTATCGGTGATGTTCTATAGATACCTTCGTCAATCACCCATTGTATATCCGTGAATTCCCCATTTACGTGCGTGTTCTTTTTAAAATGCGATCCTTATGGGAATCTTTGTTATTGTCATGAAACACATGTAATAATTGATAACCTAAATATGTTCATTATATTCGAGTACGAACTACCTATAAAGTACTTTGTCAAGGCTCGAAAAGTACTTCATTAAGTTCTATGGAGTCTCGTCAGCCAACACAAACAGTAATGTGATGTATATTTCTCATTATCGTGAAGGTTGATAAGGATCTATAGAGTTCTTTTGGATAGATCCGAAGAGTGCCGATGATGATCTATAGAGTACTTTGTCTACCACCCATTAGATAGTCGTGAATTCCCCATATACGTGGGTGTTCTCATTAAAATAAGATCCTTACAAGAATCTCTTTTTACTGTCATGAAACACATATGATAAGTGCTAATCTAAATTTGCTCATTATATTCGTGTATGAACTGGTAATATAAAGTGATTTTTTCAAGGCTGGAAAAGTATTGATAGCCCCGCACAAGCATACCTACGGTGTATACTATCTGAAATCATAAATATCGTGAAGAACCTATAGAGTTCTTTTGAATAGGCCTGAAAAGTACCGATAATGATCTATAGGGTCTTCCATCTGTCACCCATAGGGATAGCCCTACATATATAGTTCTTCGTCGAGTCTTATAGAGTCCCGTCATCCAACACAAGCAGTACTATGATGTATATGTCACACTATCATACAAGATCATTGATGATCTATAGAGTTCTTTTTAGTAGTTCCGAAGAGTACCGGTGATGTTCTATAGATACCTTCGTCTATCACCCATCGGATATCCATGAATCCCCCCATTTACGTGTGTGTTCTCGTTAAAATGAGATCCTTATATGAATCTTTGTTATTGTCATGAAACACATATAATAAGTGCTACTCTAAATATGTTTATTATATTTGAGTATGAACTACTAATATAAAGTACTTTGCCAAGGCTCGAAAAGTACTGACGCCCCACACAAGCAGACCTATAATATATACTATCCGAAATCATAAATTTCGTGAAAGACCTATCGAGTTCTTTTGAGTAGGCCTGAAGAGACCGATGATGATCTACATAGGAATGTTTGTTATTGTCATGAAACACATATAGTAAGTGCTACTCTAAATATGTTCACTATATTCGAGTACAAACTAATACTATAAAGTACTTTGTCAAGGACCTATAGAGTTCTTTTGATTAGGCCTAAAGGGTACTACCGATGATCTATAGTGCCCTTCCTCTATCACCCATATGGATAGCCGTGGAATCACTATTTCCATTGATCCATCGTTACGATATGAACAACTTTTGATTTACCAATGTTCAGGTAGTAGACCGTTCTTTGGGCTCCATGCCACGATGCGGTATGCTTTACAGTATCTAGAATGGCCATTCTTTGGGCTCCATACCGCAAACTAGCGGTTATTATGTGCATTGGCTCTAGATGCTATATCTACTAGAGATGCTCTAAAGTACTTTGTCGAGGCTCGGAAAGTACCGATAGCCCACACACATAAACCTATGACATATATTATTCCGTAAATATAATTATCTTGAATGATCTATAGAGTTCTTTTGAATAGTTTCGAAGAGTACCGATGATGACCTATAGAGTCATTCCTCTGTCACCCATAGGCATAGCCGTGGATTCTCTATTTCTGTAGAACCATGGTTAAAATGGGAGCCCTTTTTTTAACCAATGTTCAAGGAGTTGATCCTAGGTGGTATCATATTGAGTGAAACAAATCTTGTTAGTTAATAAGCTCAAATAAGTATCCATCTAACGTGTCCACACTTGAATGCTAATGATACCAAGGTGAGGATATTTGTGCATACATGGAAAGCCCATGTCACCTTGTTTGTGATCAATTGTATAATGACCGAAGCAAAGTCATACCATAGGAAAATAAACTTTGATTAGTTTGTTCTATTGTTACACACGACATCCACCCTTGCAAGCTTATAAAAAACACCAACACCATACTTCAACGCTTTTAAGACATAAAGCTTCACATTGCTTGCTTAATACAAACCATAAACCGTTAGGAATCTTTACTATTGACATAAAACATGTATGATACTTACTACTTTAGATTGGTTCAGTATATTTGTTTACGAACTTGAAATATATAGTTCTTTGTCGAGTTCTTAAGAGTCCCCTTGGCCAAAACAAGCAATACTGTGATGTTCGCATTGCTTGCTTAGGGTTTATTGTTTAGGGTTTATGGTTTAGAGTTTAAGGTTTCTATTGTCACACACAACCTCCACCCTTGCAATATTATAAAAAAAACTAACTTGAAATATATAGTTCTTAGTCGATACTTAGAGAGTCTCGTCAACCAACACAAGTAGTACTATGATGTATATTACCTAGTATCATAAAGATCATAAAAGATCTATAGAGTTATTTCGAATAGTTTCGAAGAGTACCGGTGATGATCTGTAGAGTCCTTCATCTATCACCCGCCTCTTTATTGTCATGAAACACATATGATAAGTACTATTTTAAATTTGTTCATTATATTCGTGTACAAACTAGAACTATAAAGTACTTTGTCAAGGCTCGAAAAGTACTAATAACCCGCACAAGAAGACCTATGACATATACTATCCAGAAACATAAATATCGTGAAGGACCTATAGAGTTCTTTTGAATAGTTCCGAAGAGTACCGATGATGATCTATAGTGTCCTTCCTCTTTTCACCCATAGGTATAGCCATGGATTCTCTATTTCTATGGAACCATGGTTAAAATGGGAGCACCTTTTGTTTTATGAATGTTCAAGGAGTTGATCCTAGGTTGTTTAATATTGAGTGAAACAAATCCTTCTAGTTAGCAAGCTCAAATATATATCCTGATCTAGTAAATGAAATCCTTCTAGTTTGAACCATATCGATTTTGGGTTGATTCTAGTGTAATGCTCGGAGAAAGAAGGTCATACCATATGAGACGGCGCTTGAATTAGTCTACTCAAAGACTATGGTAATTAATTGCCGGAGTGAGTAAACCTTATCCGGATAACAGCACGAGGGGTCCCTCCATGATTTTAGCGTCTTGGATGTCGCGAGTGGTAAATCGTTTATTTACTAGCATTAACACTTGGTGTTAATCCTTATTAGGGTTGCCAAGTTCATATTGCACGATTGTTTTACTTGACGAGCCCTATAATACAAAAAATAACCTAGACCCCACTCACCATGTCTTGCCCCCTAAATGATGACTTGGCTGGTATCCGCGCCGCCACAAGACCACCCCGCCTCTGTCTCCCCATCACCACCCCTAGTGTCGACGGTGCTATGTGTGGAGGGTGACAATCTCACTCGAGAAAAATTTCTCGCCTAGTCCCATTTGTATAGTGAAAACCATTCAGTAAAATCCTGAAAAGGCACATTTCATTGTGAGTATAATTCCCCAACATAATAACTCGAATGCTTTAAAACCAAGCGACTTACAATGTTTACTTAACATATTTCAAGACAAATAGGAGTTTGTTTTATCGATCCAGAATATATATGTTGATTAATACTTCAACATTGCTCAACATATTCCTTTACATTCTCGAACCATAAAGTACGTCGTCGAGTACTTTATGGTCATGACATCTCGCACAAACATTCATGAGATGTATGTTTCCCATAATCACAAAGTTGTTTAGAATAGTTTTAAGGAGTACCAATAATGCTCTATAGAGTACTTCATCCCTTGCCTATAGGAAAGCAGTTGATTATCTATTTATGCGGGGTCTCGTGAAAACGGGAGTACCTAATGTTTTACCAACAAACAACGGTCTGCTGATAGGTGGCTTCATAGTTTGGTAAGCAAATGTTGATGAGTCACATGCTCATATATAAATCTAACTACCAGTACCACACTTGCATGCTAATGAACCGAAGGTCAAGACTTTTGCACATACTAGTGAAGGATCTATAGAGTTCTTTCAAAAAGTTCCTAAGAGGACCGGTGATGATTTATAGAGTGTGTCATCCACTAGTGTCATCCATTGGATAGCCATGAATTCCCATTTATGCGGGTATTCTCGTTAAAATGATATTCTTACAGGAATCTTTTTATTATTATGAAACACATATGATAAGTGCTACTTTAAATTTGTTCATCTATTGGTGTATGATATAGAGCTTTAAAGTACTTTGGTGAGGCATGAAGAGTACTGACAGCCCGCACAAGAAGAACTACAGTGTATACTATCTGGATACATAAATATCGTGAAGGACCTATAGAGTCCTTTTGAATAGATCCGTAGAGTACCGATGATGATCTATAGAGTCCTTCCCTTTCATCGGATATGTATAACCATGGATTCGCTATTTATGTGGGGGTAATCATTAAAACAAGAGCACCTTTTTTAACCAATGATCAAGGAGTAGATCCTAAGTGGTTTCATGTTGAGTTAAATAAATCCACGGCTAGTTAATAAGCTCGAATATCATACATGATTGCCTCTAAGGCATATTCCCAACAATGAGTAGCTTTCTCCTTCTACTATTTAGGTATCAGACTATATCGAATCGACTTCTTAAGCCAAAAGAGGAACATATCATCCACGATGAGTGCAAGGATAAGTTCATAATTGCAGAAAAATCAATATAGCCTATGTTAGACCTTAACAATCTGACAAAATTACAAAAAACAAAACTTCATGCTTGATTTTTTCTTCATGTGACCTGAAGTTGCACTAGAGCATATGAATGATTGTTTTTGAGCCTTGAAGGTATCACATTTAGAACTAACCATTTGGAAGAAAAATAGAAGGGATAAAGCATGCAGTTTCATTAAACATACATGCAGAAGGAACATATTTTAAGCATTCAAGTAAATATCAAAATAATTCAAACTTAAATGAGAGGATGATAAAAATGAATAGGTGGACCATCAAAGAATCGAGAGGATAACCAGGGAAGAGAAATCAACAATAGAAATTTAAAATATAGTAAGACCTTCTCCTCGATTAAATATTTAACCTAGAAAAATATGCGGTGGGGGAGCAGGAGGTTAGGGCCCCGCTCCGTCTCCTAGAACGAGACGACCGCGACTCAGAGGAAAGGAGGTCGTGGTGGGGGGAGGTGGGGAGGAAGGGTCATCAAGGGCGGCACCTAGGATTCCACTCCTCCTTGTCCTGGGGACGGGGAGGACGCCGGTGAGGAGGGGTCGCCGAAGGGGAATTGATTTGGCATGGTGACGACCATGAATTGTTGTGCGGGGGGGTTGGGGACTCAGTGTTCGGGAGACTGGTCCAAGTGACACCGGGAGTGGACGAGGGAACGAGACTGAAAACTAATAGTCTTCGTGTGAGACGTGAGTGTTGCCGAGCCCAGAATGACCGCGTTACGCGGTCAAGCACTATAGAGGAATTCAGACTTTGAAGTGATTAACAATAACATCCCCTATTTTGCGCCATGGGATATGCCCTGTTGGGAATTGCTATTTTCTGAAATTTTGGTATTTGTATTATTTAGTGATAATACTATGCGTGGAGTCCGTGAGGAGTAGATGTGCCGAATTATTGAGACTCGGCCATTTTGATAAGGGCACGGTATGTTGGATAATGTCGGAGCACAAAAAGACGGTTCGTCTTAGATTTCTTCAGTAGTATGCCGCTGTTAGTGGTAGGTTCTTGTGCCATATCTCAGAAGAAAATAGTGAATTTATTCTTTGAATATTCTTCATCGACTATACGTACAACGGTGCTCGGGGAGGTGGTGCCTAGGACGACGCTCGGGGAGGTTGTGCTCACGGCGACCAGCAACGGTGCTCGGGAGTGCAACGACGCCTAGGAAGGTGGAGCTCGAGGTAGCGGCTGGGGAGGTCGGCTCTCGGGGTGGTGCTTGCGGCGGCCAACATCGGTGTTCGGGGAGGTGGAGCTCGAGGCGGCGGTCGGGGATGGCGACGCTCGGAGAGGTGGTGCTCGTGGCAGAGCTCCGGGTGGTGGAGCTCAGGGAGGGTAGCGCTCGGGGAGGCTCGGGCTGGACAAAGTGCAACCGTTGGGGTGCACACACTAATACGAGTCGGACGCTTGTCCGCAAGCCCTTGCAAACAGACCGATTCGGTATCCGCTTTGGGGTAGCCCGTTGGAGTCGGCCTTATCTCTCCGGAACCAACGGACATGGTTTTGTCTATCTTCAACTCGGAACTTGAGACTACTCCTGAATTCTGGTCACAGTTTGAAAACAGTACTCCGTACATGTGCTATATGGACTCTATGCTCCGAAGAAGAGATACTTGATATTTCAGAAATAGGAACACATGTGAGGAACAGTGATCAAAATAAAACAGCTTAACATTAAAAATAAATAAAGTGAGATAGCTAGCACGGTAGAACCCAACCTAGCCCAGCAGTATCTCCTAGCTGCCACGCAGGCGGCCCCAAGGCTGGTGAGAGAGATGGGAGCTAGTAGTACTAGTAGTATATTACTATGTCCATCCGTATAGAGTATTAGAGTACTTCATAAAATACCAAGCGGTACTGACATCAGCCCACACCGGATGTATGGCCACAATCATGACACGATTGGTGAGTCAAAACATTAGAAGAGCGACTAATAAAACAGCCAAGCTTAGGAGTATTAGAGTGAAACTGACGAATAGAAAAAGATCTTACAATAGATCACAAGTATAGCCAGCTACTGGCTATAAGCCAAGTGTCATGTATTATAGCCAACTTAGAGCTAGCATGTATAATAGTGAGCTACAAAAATATTCTATTTTAGCACTACATGGCCCACCTTTCACTCTCTCAAAGTGTCTAGGAGCACATGCTAAAGCTGGCTCTTGCATGAGAGCCCACTCTTCTTCTCTCTCCTATTCTCTCTCTTCCAACTAGGCAAGAAAATAATATTTTAATTCTTATAGCCAGCTGACTAGGACTTATTGTACTTGCTCTAATAGCACACGCTTTTGGAACAGGCGGCATCCAACCCACTATCAGGCTCGCGGGTACGCATCGAGGAATGGATTGGGGAGTGGGCCCCACCACGAAGGGGATCTAACCAGAATACCCTAGCTCGGAAATGCGGAGCCTCTAACAGCCCCGTCGGCCATCGTAGTGGCAGGCTGCCATTTATTTCCACTTGATCGAAATGGACCGTACGCCACCTATTTCTCCCTCTCTCCGCCTCTGGGAACCACACCCACACCCACCCGCAGGTCCCTTTCTCTCTCTCCTGAGTTTCCCCACCACTACATTGCCCCCGAGCGCGTCGGCCGCCACCACCAAGGCCCTGCTCCGGCCATCTCCACCACAGACCCGCCCACCCCGGCCACCGGAAATCACCAGAGCGCACGCACAATTTTCCCCGCTGCCGGCTCGCCGACGGGAAATTTACCACAACCCTGAATAACCTCTGACGCCCACGCGAGTCACATGACCGTGGTGGAGGCGAGAAGAGGGCTAACAACCAGTGGCGTCTGGGAGGAAGGAGAAGCCAAGGCGGAGACACGCGTGAAGTCGTCCGCCGTTTTTTTCATCTGGATTTGCTTCAGCTCTATTTTCCAATCTAGATTTTGATTTGAATCAGATTGATTTTTTGTGTACATGGTGTGTTCCCGATCCAGATCCCATGTTCAATCGCGGTGTTTAAAAATCATTGCAATTTCTGAAAATATATGGGATTTCGTAGATATGCTATCACTATAAAGCGAATCCTTGCAATTTATGGATAAACACTGAACTTTATGCATACGTTGTAAGAAAAGAAAAAAGAACTCTTCAATTCACAAAGGACTCTTTGAATGAAATAAGTGGTACCCTTTGCGTCTAGGGTGCAAAATTAACCGCATGTCTCCATGCTGCCGACAGTACAGATTACCAGTATAAAAGGAAACAAATCTTGTCCGATCTGGCCAAATCGGCTGTCTCCGAAGTAATTAGGTGCGACAGCTCTATTAGTGTGGCAATCAGATAAAAAACTAACCGAATAAGAGAGTAATTGACAAATCTAACACACTGGAAAGGCAGGTTCATGGGTACGCGGAGACGACCGGGCCCACCACGAAGGAATCTGTCCAGAATACAGACCCGAAATCCATCTATACACTAGATAAAGGGGAATACGTTCTGACACGTGCATGTTGGTCAACATTTATTGCGAATCTTCCAGCTGAATTGACGACTGAGATATCCGCTCCGCGCGGATTCTGCTCGGCAAAATGTGCGTCCTTTTATAGGGCGTTATCTATTGCACATGAGGTTTTTTTCAGGATACTGAGTCCTGGGAGACACATATGGTTTTCATAGAGGAAGGGCCAAGCGGCCAAGCATTACACCGCACCGGGGCAGATATATCTTGAGCGCAACTCCACGATGTCTCGGCAACATCACTTACACTCTAAGCAACTACTTGCGACATCTCCACTTGTTCACTTGTTCTAGGCAGTCGTGGAAGAGCCCTGTAGCCCTCCACAGCTCTGCTTCAGAGGTGATCTTCCGGATTACCTCCAGCTCGGAAGGGGCGCCCCCCTCGAAAACAACGTTGTTTCGATGGCGCCAGAGCGTCCAGCAAATTTGGAAAATCCCGGTCCTTAAGTTATCTCACACTCCCAGCCTTTTCCCCTGGCCTCCCCAGAAGCTAGGCAGTAAGCCTTGAATCCTGTTCCGGCAGCCAATGGCTCTTGGCACACCAACTCTGGCAGCTTGCCCACACTTTCCGAGCTAGAACACAGCCCATCAGGAGATGGCCTATGGTCTCACCACATTGGTCACATAAGGGACTTACAGCCGGATGCCGCAAAGCACGCATGCGCAATCTATCGGCGGTCCAGCATATGTTCCTCACGGACAGTCACAACGAGACTTTGCAGCTAGTGGGTGCACGTGAGCGCCAGATCTGTAGGCCTCCTGCCATTGAGGTCCGGCCAACAAACAAGGCCTAGTAGCAAGACTTGCACGTGAGTTAGGGTCGCTACACTTAAGATAATCATTTTTTTTGGAAAAGCTCCATTAATATTTGATTTAGATGGAACTGACAAATAAAGCTGGATCGGTACACTAATGGAAGGCATTACATCTTGAAGCGTCTACTATGACAAGAAATATTACCTAGCTTAGTCATACACGTCATTTAGAGAAGACAATAAATATAAATTATAATGCATTATCTCTTCTTGTCATAATGATAGTTGCAAAAACAAGGTTTTGCCCCTAACCCTAGCTCACTCGGAGCGCCACTCTTCTTGCCATCGCTGGAGGATGTAGCCGGGCGAAGCCAGCATGGCCGACGGCGTTGGCTAGGTCTCAGCGTTTGTTTCCTCTCAAGTCTTGGTCGTGTTTCTGCATGGGAGCCAACCGAGCCTTTGGCTGTCAGCAGCGCTAGAGGTTGGTGTTGTGCTTCACTAGTGAGGCTCGGAAGGGAGGGGAGGTGTTGGTGGTGGGCAGGTGGCTCGCCGACCGGTGGCATGGAGGCTCACGTGGCTCGGACGACATTGCGCGCATCAGGATGTATCTAGGCCATACGGGCTCAGATGTGCCTGCAGCCATACGGCGGTGGTTCCACACGATGAGGGCCACGATGGGGTGGCGATGGGAGCTTCAATCGAGGATGCGGGTGCTAGTGGGCAGAAGAGTTGGTGGAAGCGAGGTGTTGCCCGATGGTTGATCAAATCTACTAGGTTGTTGTGGCGGAAACCATGGCAGGTGGTGGGATGGTTTAGGGTGGCCGAGAGGCAGTGTGGCGGAGGCGGCGACCACAATGAGCTTGCAGGCCATACCTGGGCCTGGCGGGACTAGATCTGGCGGCTGCTTTACGGGCATGTTTAGGCCCGAGCTCTGTAAGATGCATTGCGCCCGTTTAGCTTTGTCGTCGTGCTACTATTACACCCACCACATCCGTGTGTGTGCGACCACGCGGGGCTTCTAGGCAACGGATCTTGTGTGTGTGTGTGTGGGGGGGGGGGGGGGGGGGGGCTCATGAGAAATCTTTGATGGCTTGTCCGACACGTACACGATGGCGCATGCGTTTGTGCCATTCCTCCCTAGAGGGTGTCAAGGATCCCCTCCCCCCCGCTCCACTCCCCTATGAATTCCGGGGGGACCCCTAGAACCAGCTCGCTGGTCCAAGCAACAACGTTGTCTTGATGCCGCACCCTTCTTGAAGGTGCTGCCTTAGTACTCGATGATTTGGGGTGCATGTAGTGTTGTAGGAAATTCGAGGGCGCATTGTTGAGGCATCACATCTCGCTTTGTTGACCCAATGATGACATTCTCACTCTCATGAGAGTTGTACCTTACCTTTCATGTTGGGCATGTTGTGTTGTTTCCGCAGTATTTTCTTTTCTTGTTCGTGAACTCTTGTATGGTCGATGCTTTATAAAAAGCGGGACAGACGCCAATTTTGAGTGGTTGGTAGCATCACGCACACCGCTCCATATGTCAAAATCAGTGGCGCGCGCAGGCGCAACGCCCCCAATACATTTACTAGGAGCATGTCGAAGTACCACCATGCTCGTAATATCTACCACTAGTCAAACGTGTGGGTTCCAGACCTCTGTTCGCGTTGCTTCTCGCGTCACGTCGCCGATACCGCCTTATCGGGGGGTGTTGCCAGTTTTCATGAGCCGCTAGTTTTAACAGGGACGCGTAGAGTTGACGGTGACATTATCCAAGCGCGTACATGAGAAAAAAAACTTATGCACATAAAGAATATTTTCATCACGAAGGAAGTGTTGCAACAAACCTAGATGATTTGAGAGGTTTATTAGTACTCCCTCCGATCCAAATTAATATTACCAGCTTTTGCCAGATTCGGATGTATCTCGCACTAAAACATGACTAGATACATCCGAATCTAGCAAATCTGAGAACACTAATTTGAATATGAGGGAGTATGAGAAAAAAAGGTATCGTGATTTGCATAATCTGTTCCCCATGCATAAAAGCAAGATCCTTTAAAATCAAACAAAAATGCACGTGGTGCTGCATCTAAGATGTCGGTATTGCAGTGGTACTACAAACATGTTGCACTGGGATGAGCAAAATGTTTTCTTCGCTTGGAAAGTACCGCCGTCTGTTCTTATACCAATGCTTGGTCTTCCTTAAAAAACCAAGAAACGGGCCACACCTTGGCGCTACCGACGAACCGTGGTAGCCAGCGACCGATACGAGTACGAGGCCAAGCTAGGCACCAGTCAGCGGGGCGTGTGGCTCTGTGTCTGGTCAACGGTCATCGACGTCGATGCGTGCGCACGTCCTCGATCGCAGATGCCAGCTGGGGATGCGTCCACCGCTGGTACGTGACGGCGTCGACCGCCGACCGAGCGCCGACCGGCGGGGAGGGGGATCTGGACGGACGAATGTCATGGATGGCCATGTGGCGTGCACGCGCGTCAGGGTCAGTTACGCGTGACGCGGCCGCGGACGTCCACCGCGCCGGGACGACGTAGGGCGCGTGACGCGGCACCCCGGCCGGCCGGACTGACGGAGCGCGCAAGCAAGCGAGCCGCGAGCGAGCGTCACGCTCGCTTCTTCAGTCACGCGGGGCCGGACGCCTTGGGTCAGCGGACGGCGAGGGCTCACCTACCGGTGCTCGTTGCCTCGTTGGACGTTGGCGTTGCGTGCGTGCATGGAGTCGTTTTTTTTCCCGTGTGGTAATTAGGCATCGAGTCTCCTATCTCTGCGCATACGCATGCACGCCGTAGTGGGCAAATAGCATGCCCGGAGACCTCATATGTCTAAACTTCCTAACGTCTTCATTATACTACATTTTTTTCTAAAAAGAAACTTGCTTGGTGAACTGCTTCACAAAGTTCCTATACAAGACAAATTGCGCAAGGAATGTCTCGTTGACAACGTTTTGTAATTAATAAATAATGTGACTGACATGTACAGATATCAAGCCCCCGTAGCTCAGTTGGTTAGAGCGTTGGTCTTATGAGCCGAAGGTCGCGGGTTCGAGCCCCGCCGGGAGCATCTTTTTATTGTTTTTATTTTCACCAATTCTCAACCCTGTTTTCTCGTTTTTTTCATTTTTAATAAGGTTTTCTCTTGTCGTTAACAGTTTCAGTTTCTTTCTTGCCGAATATTCAATTTCTTTCCAGACAACAACTACAGGTCACTAGTTCTCGTTTTTTTTTTCATTTTTAATAAGGTTTTTCCTTGTCGTTAACAGTTTCAGTTTCTTTCTTGCCGAATATTCAATTTCTTTCCAGGCAACAACTACAGGTCACTAGTTTTCAGAGCACTTTTTCTTGTCGTTAACAGTTGCCGAATATGCAATTTCTTTCCAGGCAACTACGGGTCACTAGTTTTCAGAGCACCTTTTTTTTTTTTGACTATTCTCAAGCATTTTTTGTCGTTAACCTTTTCTAATTTCAAGATTTTTTTTCTTGTCGTTAACAGTTTCAGTTTCCTTCTGGCCGAATATTCAATTTCTTTCCAGTCATCAACTACAGGTCACTAGTTTTCATGAGTAGAAGAAAAAATTGGACTCTTTCGTCCCGTTTCAAAAAAAAAAGTCTCTTTCAAGACAACAACTTGCGGTCACTATTTTCATGAGTACATCTAGTGACACTCCTTAATCAATTGTGTTAAATTCGTAGCCATGTATAATCACACATTTTTATCGTGTCATAAATGAGAACATATTGTTCTCAATATATCACTAATGTCTAATTTGTGGGATCATGAGATAATCAAATGACTTATAGACACCATTTAAGGGAAAAGTCCATAACGAATATTGAATTCATAGACAAAAGCTAAGTAAAATCCTAAATTCATAATCTCTGAAATTGACACTCTGAATTTGTCAATCCAGATCTATTTTAGACGCTAGACCTGTTTGGCGCACTGGGATTACTCCAATCCCGGTTGGATAATGTGCTACTCTCACCGACGACTCAGGCCCGCATGTCATATCTACCCCCTTCCAAAATCAATCTCACGTTTGAGGGCAGCCCTCGTCGAGTTTGAACCATGGTCGTTGTGCCTCGCCGTTTGAGCCGATGCAGAACTCCGCCGCCAACAGGGGCAAAGCCAGGAAAAAAGGTCGATGGGGTCAACACGAACAAATAGGGAAAATGTGGGCCTATAAAACCTACCACTAATATATATGCATAGCTTGTATGGTGTTGGAGTTCTCCTATGGTCCTCTATGGACACTTCAAACCAGGTTGTGGTCTAAACGAACCTCTAACTAAATATTTTCGTCTCATCTCATCTTGCAGCTTCGGTCCTATATATTTTGTTATCCTCTTTCTATCCACCGGGTCATAAGAAAGCTCATTCAAATTAAGCGTTACCTCTCCTAAAGTTGGAGGGACCGGCAAAGGACAAGGACATGTACTACAACTAGTGTTGGATGGACCTTCATGATCAGGATCATTGGTTGTGGGTGGTGGCGATTTCCTTTTCAAATTCAAAAAATTCTCCATAAATTTTCTACCACCTATAAAATTAGCAAGAGACCATCATCACAAAAATATGTATGAATTATATAGACATGATAATTACTATACAAAGTCCTTCTTGACTTCTTGTTTGATTACTTGACATTATGCTGCGGCGATTTGAGGCTTAATCTGTATTCTCCGATCCATGTTATCAGCGTCTCATTGATTACCCAATACGACAAAATCAACCCACACCTTCAAACGACTTAAAAGTCAACCGATCAGGAAACTGGAAACCATAAGATGATTCGAGAAATGGGAACCGATAGTATTTCAATATCAACTAGATGCATATACACTTACAGACCGTGTAGAAGAAATAGTCGGTTTTCTTGAGTCGAGGGACTGCTGGCGGAGATCCATAGGAGGAGACGGTGAGAGGCGAACCACGGACGACCAACGAGCGAGATCGCCAGAAAAAACAGAATCCGAGGCGATTAGGAGCGAACCGAGCGATACCTTTCCTTCAGCCATCGATCGGTCGATCGATTCAGCTAACTATGGGCTGACTGCTGCATGTTTTGGGCCTGGTCAGGACGCACAAGGGATTTTTTGAGGGAACACAAGTGAATTTACGTGAATGGAGTCTGATTAACTCGGGTCAAATACAATTTTTAATAGGTTTATTTTGTTGCACTAGGCTATATAGACAAGAGTCTGGGCCAAAGTCGCTAGGGTCAATTGACCCCAAGTTTACGCTGTAGCTCCGCGCCTGGCCGCCAACCTCTATAGCTCTGCCTTGCAGCTGAGACCCTCCAGGACAGAGGAATCGACTGGAGAAGCTTTGAATCGATGGCCGCCAGGCATCGTCTTTCCCACGGCCGGCTGAGCACCGTGGTTATCGATTCGGCCTCGCTGTCGCGTAGCGGTCTTTACTACCGGTCTCCAGTGCTCCATGGAGTCTAATGGGGCATACAGAAGCCTCCGAGAACTCTCCATGGCCAGCGCCGTTGCTCTGCTAAAATTGATGTTCGCTACTGCCGTGGATGGATAGTCTCGTATCGAGGTACTTTCCAAGTGCTACTTGCACATGTGGATCAGACGCTGAAATTGCTGGTCCGATCTCTCATAAGTATTTGAGATACATTTCAAGTGCTACTTGACATCGTGGATCGAATTCAATTCTGCACCGGCTTGCTGAACAAAACGAACGCCTGGAGGGCGATGTAGAAAAGAACGGCGGCCACCAGTGCGACGAGCAAATGGTAGCAGGCTAGCACGCGGCGGCACCGAGCGCGCACATCAGTCGGGAGGGCCAGCCGGGCGGCGGCGTAGGTCGCGGAGAGCCTGTGCGGGAGTGCGAGTGCTGGGCGGCGGTGCGGTACACTTCCACGCGAGAAAAAAAGGAGAAATAGGAAAAAATAAAAAAATAAAATTAATTTAAATTGCCACGTTAGCAATTCCCAGCTGAAACAGCCCAAGTTAGTGTCCCAATTTCAGGAATTATGAGTACAGGGTTTGATTTAGATTTCATATATGAATTTAAGGTTTGTCTTGGACTTCTTCCCCTGTTTAAACTCTAGAAATGTGGTGTCATTAAGACAATGTGCTACATGGACACTCTAGCTAGTCTAGCACTCATCATGGTTCCTCTGTGACTCCCCTTCGTCCCCCGCCCCCGCCGCGCGCTGGATGGAGGTATTGGTGCGTGACCGGCGGTGGGCGGACGTTGCCATGGCAGCAGAGGAAAGCGACCTGGAGCGGATGTGCACCTCCCCCCTCTCCCGACCATGGGGGAGTACTTCCCGTCGCCAACCAGGAGGCAGCGACGTCGCAAGCCAGGTGGGGCTCAGGTCGTCCCAAGCTCTTTGGTGGTGAGGTTCGCTCCAGCGAGGTGTCGTGTGCCCAGGGAGGGTAGCCAGCCTCCTGTTACTGCTAGGGATGGGGATCATGGTGCGGCGTTCAGGGCTTGCCCTTAGGTGGCATGTATCTCGTCCCCGGCCCCGGCGGCAACCACGGCGGGGGCAAGCCCTCGGGCAGCAAGGCCGGCATCGGCGGTGCCAGGTGAGGAGGAAGGGGAGCAGGGCGCTAGGCGGGGAGAGACGCATGAGCTGGATCGTCCCATCCAGCAATAGAGGGCCTAGTGTGGCCCACTGAAAGGATAAGGATGTCTCCTAGAGGGGTGAATAGGCGGTTTAGAACTTTTACGAGAGAGGCTCAATCAAGGCAGAATTAAACTAGCGTTTGTTTTGTCAAGCACAAAATATAGAACAACTAGGGTTCACCTATGAGCACCAACAACTTATGCTAAGCAAGACAAACAACTGTGTGATAGCAAGATATAGACATCAAGCACAAACGCTATCACAAAGTAAGGTGCATAAGTAAGAGCTTGGGTATAGAGATAACCGAGGCACACGGAGACAACGATGTTTTACCGAGTTCCTCCCAACAATGGAGTATGTCTCATTTGGAGAGGGGGTGGTTTCAAACCACCAACACCACTAAGGCCTCCCTTGTTCTCCTGTGAATCTCACCCCAACAGGATCGATCCACACTTCCATATCGGTGTACTTGTCGGTGGCAATCCAGAACCTCTCACAAGATTGGGGCACTTCTCCACAACTCAATTGGAGGCTCCCAACTAACAAGCTTGGAGAAAGCTCCACAACTTAATTGGAGGCCTCGAGTAATCCACAAACCTGCAATACAACTAAACCGTCTAGGGTTCCAAAAACCCAAGAGTAAAAAGCTTCTCACCTTTCACCCAATCGAATCCTCACCGAGAACTCAAACGGATGCACCAAATGCGATGGCAAGAACACAAGAAGTGCTCAAGTCCTTCACTCCCAAATTCCACTAAAGCTACAAAATCTTATGGGTGAATAAGAGAGGAAGAACAATGGAGGAAATCCACAAAAGACTCCAAGATCTAGATCCCAAGATGTTCCCCTCACTTAGAGGAGATATTGATTGGTAGAGTTGTAGATCTAGATCTCCTCTTTCAAATCCCTCAAGAATATGCAAGAATCATAGGATGGATTGAGAGATAGCAAGCTGAAGAAGGTCAAAAGTGGAGGGAAAAACTTGCAAGAATGGTTAGGGAACCATTGGGGGAGAAGGGCCCCTTATATAGGTCCTCCAAAATCCAACCGTTACTGTTCTAGAGCACCCAGATCGGAGATTCCGGTATGATCCTTCCAGGAATGCTTTGTTTCAGCCAGGGATATTTCCTATTGCCACGGGCTTTTCACTTTTCAGTAGATTAACTTGATATTATTCACTTTCTTATTCTCCCATCCTTGAAGCCAACATATGGTTCAAGAATTGCCTATGGATAAATCCTACAAGTAAACCTCAATGCAAACATAAGTCCATATAGATTGTCATTAATTACCAAAACCACACATGGGGGCACAAATGTACTTTCACCCATTGTGCTTTCGTCATAGCTGGACGAGCCCGTGGGCGGCCCACAGGGACCAGCTCACGCGGCTCGATCGACCCCTGAGTACTTGGTGTTGGATCCCCAAGGGGGCCAATGACCTAACCCTAGCCTATCTCGCATCCGACGCCTAGGTTAGGAAATTTTACATTGTTGCCTGCATAGTGCGCTTGACCCCGCCGACGCCGCCTCTGCTTTGGTTCTACGCCGAGGTGGCCGCCATGAAATGAGGTTGTGACCCCTCGCCACCCCTCCAGCGCGACCCCCACCCCCACCGTGAGTCACCTCCTCCTCGGGCTTGAGCTCCTTCCCCTGTCGCCTCCCTATACCGCCACCCCAGCCGCCGCTCGCCGGTCCGTCCCTGCCGCTCCCCCATGCGTGAGGAGGGACTAGGCAGCCGCACTACCCACAGTTTGGCTAGGGACGACCAACACAAGGGTCCTCACCTGCCATCGCACAGCTTAAGGGCTTCACCCCCACACGCCTATATGCGTGTGGATGACATTGAGAGGAGGGCGCCGTCCCTTGTGGCTCACTGGACTGAGGTAGGTCTGCGGCAGGCAATGCTGTGACACCCGCCGGTGCATGAACGGGACCATACCTAGGACAATCTAGGCGAATGGCGGCAGGGCAGGAGGTAGTAGCGGCAACGACCTCGCCCAAGAAGAAGAAGAAGAAGAAGAGCAAGAAGAAGAGCAGTACAGCGACCGCGTACATGATGTTGGGGATGTACCATGCCATGTCCACCGAGGGTACCCTCAAACCCCATCCGCGCCCCTGCCAATTGGAGTACCTCGGTCACTACATTGACGGAGGATTTTACTACATCAACATTGGGGGGTGCAGCTGATGGTGCCAAAGAACTTGGCAGTGGCCAAGGTGGTGCTGGGGAAGGGTCCACCGACCATCTCCGTGGAGCTCATTCACGAGGAGCTGGAAAACATGATGCCGGGAGAGTGGCAGGTGAGGCCGATCTCTAGTACGGAGTTCGCTGTAGCCTTCCCCTCGATGGAGGTTATGCGGCTTTGTGCCTACAACTCCCCCTCACCCTGCCAATCAGCCAGATCTCCCTTTCCACCAAGCCCTCGACCTCGTTCACCCCCTCGGCATTCAAGTTGACCTCCACATTGATACGTGCATTTCACATCATCATTTTTAGGACTTATATGTTCTGTTTAGAATCATTTTTATCATGATGTATCATTATTTATGCACATTTAGTTGATTTATGGGACTTTCCTACAAAGTCCCTTTCATTGGTATTTAATTTCTAGGAGGCAGAAAACCTCCTTTTTCATGTTTTTGCTGTTTCAGGACCTTCTAGATGAGTGGACGTCAATAAATCAAAGAAAAAATACCTAATAAATATTTCACCTAGAGAAGGACTATGGGCCAAAGAATGAAGCGAGGGGATCCATGAGGCCCAAAAGAGGGAAGGTTGCGCGCCCACCCCTACTGGGCAGGCGCGCCACCCATGCTATTTTGGCCCACGAGCATCGCCTCGGCTCCTTCTTTTTACAGATGCCTCCGTATCACAAGAAAACCTACGCCACATTTTTCCCACGATTTACAGAGACGGCGGTAGAGGCGAAATCCTCTCCTACTCTGGGAGAGGGCAGACCCCACTACACCAGAGCCTCTGGTGAGGGGGAAATCGACGCCATCGTCATCACCACTCCTCCTAGGCGTAGGGGGAGGCCTCTCCATCAACATCTCCACTAGCACCATCATCACCATCACCATCTCCAAGATCCATCTCATTCCCCTCATAATTTGTGATTGATCGAACCCTAGATATTGTTTTAAGGGCTATTTACATGTTTGTGATTGGCATCTTGTATTTATTTGGAGGAGAGATTATATTTTCAGATTGCGTTGTATTCCATGTGCTATTGATCCATATCATGTTTGTCATTTGTGAATAGATCTCCATGTTCCTGAGGGCATAGGATGAATTGGCTATGATTTCCATATAATATGCAATGAGTATGTGGTCAAGTTTTTATCTTTTATATTGTTATATGATGGTTTTATGTGAATGTCGACTGCATATTACTTCACCTATATTGGCTCATAGGACAATACTTTGATGCAATTATAGGGGTTGGAAGGGACGAAATTGACAAAAACCATTTTCCAATACTTTGAGTTGCATTGGAGGGATTATATGTCGGGGAATCATACCTTCGATCCGGATTCACGGATGTAGTATAATAGCTTTTTCCCTATAAGACCTAGGTTTAATCAAACCTGGGAAAGCACTGCTAAAAGGTAATAAAAAGGACACGTCTACAAGACTTTGTTTGTTCATTTTACCTTAGTTGACCGGACCAATCTAGTTCACTTTATAATAGGTTTGAATCAATGGATGGAGATAGGACAGGGTTGAAGATCCACCTGCAGCTGCACATCAAATGGGATAAAAGATAATAATAAGCGTAGTCATGTATAATGTTTGTATTGAGATAATCTCTTGTGGGCAACACATCCTAATATTCTAGAGCCCTCGTGATGCAGCGGGCATAGCAATAGACTTTTAATCCAACCGAGAGTACACCGAAGCCATGAGTTACAAATAATTATTAAGTGCAAAACACATATCAAAGCTTTAAGTGGTGATGTTATTGTTGATCCCGAATGGGGCACTAAGCGAAGACCATACTATCCTTTCTCTCACTGAGGTTCCTATGAGATCGCCGCTAGCCAAGTATCTCACCTCAAACCTTTATTAATCTATGGGATCTTGGGTACCTACAAGTCCATAGACCGAGACAAGAGACAAAGAAACAAAAGATACAAATCACAATTTCAAACAAAATACAATTATGCCATGATCTAGATGCACATAATTGCTGCGAGGTTTCTCTCCAACCCGCAACTCGTGAGGAATACTCACTCAAAACAAATAGATCGGAGATAGAAAACATCATGCAAATACTTAGATTGAAATCAAATATTCTTACAATGGTCGCCAAATCACAAGGAAATCTAAACTATAAAGCAATGGCTATGGCTAGTGGATGGATGGATGGGGGAAGTGATGAACATGCGGTGAACACTAGTGTGGATCTCCTTTGTTGGTGTTGTGATGCAATTTGAGAATGGCGGCTCTCTAGCCGATGGCTGGAGCCTCGAAATATATAAACGTCTTCACAAAAGTTGTAGGATTTGACAAGGCGAAGCCGTTGCCACCTGGTACGGGCGGGTAGTGGAGGAGTTATGCCCTAGAGGCAAATAATAAAGTGTATTGTTTGATATATCTCCTATATGTTCATAATACGTTTCATATTGCTATAACTGTGTTAATACGAAACATTAATACACGTGTGGTATGTAAACAAACCATGTCTCTAGTTACCTCTAGCGAACTAGTTCATTGGTCATGAGGATGATCTGAGTTTCAAGATCATGGGCATTTATGCCAATTGACAATGAGGTCACGTCATTGGTTGAATGATGTGATAGACAAACATCCGATAGTTGTATCTCAATGAGATCTAGTTACAAAGTTCACCGTTTATGATAAATGCATGAAACCTCACAACCTGATCCTTAGACTGTGAGATAATGCAAATCACCGTTCTGGAGGGATAGATGGTTATCAAGTATCATACCATGACTAGTTGATCGAAAAGGTGCCACTCAGGTTTCCCGAAGGAGCGCGTATAGGAGTACATATCAAGACCAAGATTTGCCAGTCCATGTAACAGATAGATACATATGTGGCCATCTCGGTGACGTTGCATTAACGAAGCTTGCAAGCGTGTGACTAGGTCACAGAATGCAACGACATAGGAACGAGTAAACAATTTCATCGGTAACGAGATCGAACTAAGGTATGGAGATACCAAAGATCAAGTCTCAGATGAACTAGGTATCAAGTGGCAAAGGGAACGTGAAACGACTATTCACGGTTCGAGCGATAAGATTCATGGAATGCACGGAGGTCATCATGGGCATCTAGGTCCCGCTGATGATCATTGATATGAGATGATTCTCAATCATGTCCGGAGTGTTCCCGAACCGAAGGATTTCACGCTTAAGCGTGGGGGCGCTTAGGGATAGATGAGGTACCGTAGGAGAAATAGAGAGAGAGAAACCGAAATAGTCCCTGGTAACATCCGATGGTGATCGGAAGGGGTTCAGAAGGAGTTCCGGAGTAAAGGAATATGATAATATATATATTTGAATGTTAATTCGAGAATTAATATTAAATATATTTTTTATTTTATTATTAAAGACTTCCTAATGCTAATGGGCCTCACCCGAAGGGAGGCCCAATAGAGCAAGGCGCCTAGGGAGAGGGGGCCGGCTAGCCTTGGCTTGGTGGGCCACCCAAGTGGGGCCCACCTAAGGCTAGCGGTAGCCCCTACGTGGCCGACGGGTGTGGGGTTTAGTCCCAAACCGCCTAGCCCCTGGGCGGTGTGCCCCCTCCTACTATATATAGGGGTCTCCCCTCACCCCTTTGGAGGCATCCAATTCTCTCATTCTATCTCTTATTCTCTCTCTCATTTTCCTTTGAGGACTTCTCCATAATATTGGGGAGGAACTCGAGGGATTTGAGTTCTCCACCTTCACACTATTGTCGTGTGATCTTCGGTCCGACATCTT
Organism: Avena eriantha; assembly: GCA_910589775.1. Lineage (NCBI taxonomy): Eukaryota > Viridiplantae > Streptophyta > Magnoliopsida > Poales > Poaceae > Avena > Avena eriantha. The sequence goes on from OU342742.1 coordinate 223,264,312, forward strand.
CTTCTTCCGCTGCTCGGCTGGATCAGAGCCCGGGAGACGCCGCCTACACCGGGCGTGTGTAGTACTTCGGAGGCACCACACTTGGGGTGCTTGGAGATACTCGGCTTCATCAATATACGCCTTCCTGCATAAGGCGTGCCTCGGTCTTCAAAGGTATGAATACTATATTCCTCTTCCGTTGCTTATGTCTACATAGTATAGATCCTAGTATTAGTGTTCGTGTAGATAGAAATTCTTTGGTTTCTACTATGGAACCTTTCAGTGGTATCAGAGCGGGTCTATGGGTAGACATGTCGTACGGATAGAACACATAGCAATATGTGGGCATTGATTCTCTAGTTGCTACCCTCTTTTATGTTCTTGTTCATATTGCGACATTGTTTGATGAAGCGGCCCCCAACCAACCTCACGTGGTGATTCACAAGACTGGTCCACATACCAAAGTGTCTTAGGGGGTGTCTGTCCCTCTATGGTAGTTGATATGGCATCGACATTGGAGGGCCCTAAAAAGGGAAGTAAAACGGCAATCATTGAATCCATGTTGTGGCTCTATGTTCATAGGTGGAAGGGGTTCTACCACGAAAGCCCTAAAGCTGCCTAAAACATGCAATAGATAAAATAGAGGAGTCTATCTTTGATTTGCATAGGGGCTAGCGTTGTGACATGGCAATGACAAGTTTATGAAACTTCCATTGGAGCTCTCGATGTTGATCAAGATGCTGCAACCACGTCATGACACTTTACTTTATAAAGTACCTTTCTGTACATCTTGTTATGCTGGTATGATAGTATATATGATGGTAGAATAATAGGATAATCCCTCACAGAATTCTAGTCTTTGTATTCCCCTTGTGTGTGCACCACCAAGAAAGTTCTCCGTTATGAGGCATGCCGTGACGATCGGGTGTCAGACATATCTGCGTTCGCATACGGTGGGTGTAAGCCATGTTGCACTACGGATACACATAAGTTAGAACTGGCGAGCCTAGCATGTGTAGACATGGCCTCAGAATACAAGAGACCGAAAGGTCGAGCATGAATCACATAGATGATGTGATCGACATTGGGGAATGTCCACCTTTGAAACTACACTAATGGCCGTGACGATCGGGGGAGGTGCAGCGGATTGGGATCATGTGATCACTGAAATGAATAGAGGGGTGTTCATTTGAGTGGGAGTTCTTTTGTTTTAGTTGAAGAACATGAATTAAAACTTGAACTCATTATTATGAACATGGTCTAAACGCTTTGCAAATCCATTGTAGATGTCTCACCCACCCACCTTCAACCTTAGCACTTTCCTCGAGAAGGACAAGCTGAAACCTGATGGAACCAACTTCACCGCATGGTTCCGCACTCTTAGGATCCTCCTAGTCCCCTACAAGTTGACTTATGTCATCGAGGCTGAGCTTCCAGCTAAGCCTGCAAATTCCGCCTCCCAGGACGAAAAGAACGTGTGGTAGTTCAAGGCGGATGATTTCTCCCTCATCCAAAGTAGAATGCTTTATGCCATGGCGCCGGAGCTTCAAAAACATTTTGAGAAGATGAATGTCTTTGAGCTCATTGAAGATCTCAAGGCTGTCTTTGCTCCATAGGCTCATGCAGAGAGGTATGATGCTTCCGAGATCTTCTTCTCTGCCAAGATGGAAGAGCACGTCAGTATTAGTGAGCAAGTAGTCAAAATTTCTAGCTACGTTAAGCGCTTGAATGCTATGGATTGCAAAATCCCGGAAGAGCTTGCAATTGATAGGGTGTTGCACTCGCTGCCCCTAGCTACAAGAGATTTGTGATGAACTACAACATGCAAGGAATGACTAAGACCCTTGCTGAAGTGTTCGCCATGCTCAAAACGGCTGAGGTAGAAATCAAGATTTGCAAAGTGCACATGGATCTGAATGTGACACATCCGTTGACTAAAGCTCTCATACAAGCCAAGCACGAACAACACCGGGATGCAATTGGTGTTAGGTTCCTGCCTATTGTAAACTAGATTAATTTGTACTCTAGTGCAAGTGGGAGACTGAAGGAGTTATGCCCTAGAGGCAAATAATAAAGTGTATTGTTTGATATATCTCCTATATGTTCATAATACGTTTCATATTGTGCTATAACTGTGTTAATACGAAACGTTAATACACGTGTGGTATGTAAACAAACTGTGTCTCTAGTTACCTCTAGCAAACTAGTTCATTGGTCATGAGGATGATTTGAGTTTCAAGATCATGGGCATTTATGCGAATTGACAATGAGGTCACATCATTGGTTGAATGATGTGATAGACAACCATTCGATAGTTGTATCTCAATGAGATCTAGTTACAAAGTTCACCATTGATGATAAAAACATGAAACACCGCAACCTGATCCTTAGACTGTGAGATAATGCAAATCACTGTTCTGGAGGGAGCTTAGATGGTTATCAAGTACCATACCGTGACTGGGTGATCGAAAAGGTGCCACTCAGTTTTCCCGAAGGAGCGCGTAGAGGAGTACATATCAAGACCAGGATTTGCTAGTCCATGTAACAGATAGATACATATGTGGCCATCTCGATGACGCTGCATTAATGAAGCTTGCAAGCGTGTGACTGGGTCACATAATGCAACGACATAGGAATGAGTAAACAACTTCATCGGTAATGAGATCGAACTAAGGTATGGAGATACCAAAGATCAAGTCTCGGATGAACTAGGTATCAAGTGGCAAAGGCAACAGGAAATGACTATTCACGGTTCGAGCGATAAGATTCGTGGAATGCACGGGGGTCATCATGGGCATCAAGGTCCCGCTGATGATCATTGATATGAGAGGATTCTCAATCATGTCCAGAGTGTTCCCGAACCGAAGGATGTCACTCTTAAGGGTGGGGGCGCTTAGGGATAGATGAGGTACCATAGGAGAAATAGAGAGAGAAACCGGAATAGTCTCGGGTAACATCTGATGGTGATCGGAAGGGGTTCAGAAGGATTTCTGGAGTAAAGGAATATGATAATATATGTATTTGAATTTTAATTGGAGAATTAATATTAAACATATATTTTATTTTATTATTAAAGGCTTCCTAGTGCTAATGGGCCTCACCCGAAGGGAGGCCCAATAAGGCAAGGCGCCTAGGGAGAGGGGGCCGGCCAGCCTTGGCTAGGTGGGCCACCCAAGTGGGGCCCACCTAGGGCCGGCGGTAGCCCCTAGGTGCCCGACGGGTGTGGGGTTTAGTCCCACACCGCCTAGCCCCTGGGTGGTGTGCCCCCCTCCTACTATATATAGGGGTCTCTCCCACCCCTTTGGAGGCATCCAATTCTCTCATTCTCTCTCTCATTTTCCTTTGAGGACTTCTGCGTAATATTTTGGAGGACCTCGAGGGATTTGAGTTCTCCATCTTCACACTACCATCGTGTGATCTTCGGTCCGGCATCTTCTTCTTCCGCTGCTCGGCTGGATCGAAGCCCGGGAGACGCCGCCTACACCGGACGTGTGTAGTACTTCGGAGGCACCACACTTGGGGTGCTTGGAGCTGCTCAGCTTCATTAATATACGCTTTCCCACGTAAGGAGTGCCTCGGTCTTCAAAGGTATGAATATTGTATTCCTCTTCCGTTGCTTATGTCTACATAGTATAGATCCTGGTATTAGTGTTCGTGTAGATATAATGTTTTGTTTTCTGCTACGGAACCCTTCAGGTGGTACGGGCGGACCATGCATGTACAAGTGGTCCTTAAGCTTGTAGACGCCCTGGAACGCTTCTCCAATTACTTGGTCGTATGTACTTCCTCAAAATCCTTCATTATGACTCCTTATTTCACTTTAAAAGCCATGATTTCCTGCACAGCATAAATAAAAGAAGGGATTTGCATATTTGCAATTATTAGTCATTATTGGCAAGAGTTGCGAGTTTCTTTGGCAATTGCTTGACCAAAAACAACGTTTAAATACAATGGAAGATGGCAAAAATCGGATGTATCAGGGACCAATGAACTTATTGCTATGGTGGGACATTTATGTCTTAATGATTCCTAGATGTTCATGCGAATGGCTCTAGGACCCATCATAAGTGGTGTATTTTGCTCATATTTATGGCTTCACCTAATTTAGGCTCCGCCCTAAGGGAATGAAACTTGATAACATATTCACCATATTGTGTAGAAATCTTTATGCTAAGTAAATCCATGCCGCCCTCGGAAACGCTTGTCACATATAAGTACACACACACTTGAGCTTGTCCTCTTGCTGCATAGAGGATTGGGCTTTCTCTCATTGAGAGCATTTACTTATAGCTATTTACTTTCAGCACTTTATATTCTTGCAAACTACAAACCCAAAAACACCAAATCTACTGCATTTACTATTTTTTCCTTTGTCAAATCTGCTAACCAATACCCTCAGCTCCTCCTGGGTTAGACAACCATTATTTATTGAAATGTACTACAATTGACCTCTGTAACACCCTCGAATCGGCCCTTTGCAAGTTTTAGCCCTTTTCGCCAAACCCGCATAGAAACGATTCAAGGACGCCCACCAGGCACTTTCGTGCGGGTGGAAAACGAAGTAATACCATTACACAACAGTCCTCGAAGGGACCCACAGAACAGATATATATACAGCACGACTCCAAGAGTCAAGATTACAGATATACACTACAAAGATCCAAATCACCTTGAAAACGATACAGCGTCCGAGTACGGACAAGATGCAAATGGGGCTAAGAGCCCTGAAGAATAACCAATGGCGTCCATAACCCTGCCCAGGCCAAGCCGGAAGGGTAACCCTGCTAACGACGTCGATCTCAAACATGCTAAAACAAAAGGGGTGCCGACAAAGGGCAAAGGAAAACGAGGAACGTCAGTACTGAGGCCAGTACACGGCGAGGCTAGAATTCGGCGGCTCTCACCTACATAGGTATGGTGGACTGAAGTGGCAGGGCATCAGCATTAAACAACCTATAGAGACTCAGTAAAACTGGCGGCTATTAGAGGGATAAGAAAGATCTATTCGGATCCAACCTGATACTAACACCAAACATACCCATCCTGGTATTTCCCCCTCGAGACCAAACGAGGAAGTCGGACCAAGGAACTCACACAGTTGGCAATTTTACTCATTCCGTTATAGTTGCAGCGCTTACTAATCAGATATAGAGCTTGCGTCATCATGAAACATAAGTAGTGGGCAGTTTTAATTAACCATTCCGTGGTAGTTGGAACATTTACTAGTCAAATATAATTGTCCTGAGGAATCCCAAAACCCAGCAATTATTGGCACTTTTATTACATTCCATTGGAGTTGCAATACTTACTAGGCAGATATATCAGAACACGATACGACCAAGGTTCACCAGTTGTTGGCATTTTTATTATCCATTCCATTGTAGTGAAGCTGAATTACTAGTAACATATTAAGTCAAATTTATAGCACTACTTTAGTTATGCTTGTCTATGATCAAGATACTGTGCTCCAAGTCGTCCATAGCCGCGGACACGGCTTTCAGAAAGTTTTACCCTACAGGGGTGCACAAATAGCAACACACACTCGATCAACCTCGGAAAAACCAACTCAAAACCCAACGAGGCTTTCACGACCAAGCAATCACAGGATTCATAAATATTTCAGGGGCCACCCCATTAAGCTACCCGCAACGAAGTTGGCCGACTCCGAGACGGACCCAAGGTTTGTGCCAATGGCTGTAAACGACTAGGAACCCCAAAGTGTGACTGGGCTTGTCGATACCGCGAAAACACTCCGCAATCCTAAACAGTACAGGTGCTCCACGCACAATCTTAAATAAAGTAGTAAAGCATGGCATAAGTACAGGGTAGTAATAAAACCCCAAACTAGTTTGTGGCCCCAAGAAATAGAAATGAATCAAGCTCTGGCTCAGGGGGGTCCACGGCCTCCCGGATGTGGATAGTGCGAAAAATCAAGGAACAGGTATCAAGTACTCGGGGTCCTACGGGACACAAGTGAGCGTGGAAGAACCAAATAACGTCTATTGCCCACCGATGCCTCTGCATTAGTTATACCTAGCATTTTAATAGTTGTATTTAAAGTCATGATCATCTCCACCATAAACATCTCCACCATTCCAACAGCTGGGGTACTCGACAACACGAGATCGCACCTGAGCAAGCAACTACGATTCGCAAGGCCAGCTATCTACCAAACAACAGGTATTAGGAGGTGTCCATGGCAATATAGAGGCTGCACAGGATATAACTGGTGCACGGAAACTAAAGCATCACGACACATATAGCAATAGATCAACATGAGGAAATAAAGACTATAAATGCAAAATAGGTAGAAGGGGGAGAGATGCTCACCTGGGAAACACTGCCGAAGGTTCATATCCGGAGAACTTGTCGATACTCGCATCAACTCATTGGCCTAGTCCGCGAAGAAGCAAACACTAGAAGAAACACCTGATGCAATATTTAATACTACGGTAGAAGATCCGGCATGATTATGATATGATGCATGGCATGGCACAAATGCGGTGCAATTAGGCAATATTAAGCGGAACCGGGGTCCCGACAATTAATCAATAGGTTCTAGTTATTTATCTACCCTGCAAATTAAATGTTGTATTAACAATGCAAAACATGGCATCGGTTCGCTACACCAATTTTAATGGAGTCCGGAATAAGACAAAGATATCCCGCATAGAGACTCCATATTTAATTATTTGAATCGACCTAATGCCCCCAAACCACAGACAGGTATGCATGCATGAACAATTGATATGCAACAAGTTTTATATATAGCATTTATAAAATAGGGGCTCGGGAAAAGGTTCATACATCTGGGTTCAGGAGATCTTGGTTCCGGGGGTTCGGGGTTTGACAGGGAACGGCGAGGTTCGGATACGCGATGGAGAACTGGTCGTGTCGTGATGGAGAACTTGGGTTCCACACGGTTGATCTTGCCGTCGATGGCGAACTTGAGGGGATCGGGTACCGGGGGTCTTCGGATCCGTGTAGGAGATCTTGACGCCTGTGACGAAGAACTCGGGTTCGGAAGGAGGTCTTGGCGTTCTGAGATGAAGCGCTTGTCGTTCCGGTAGCGATCTTGGCGGTCATCGGTTTTGGGTCTTGGTGTTTGGGACGAAGAACTCGGCGTTCCTTATCGGAGATCTTGGGGTGTGGCGCCACATGGTCCGTGATGGCGAGCATGACGTCCGGGATGGAGAACTTGGCGGTTGACTTCAATTGTCGGAGTCGGTGATGGACTTGGATTTTCTCTAGGTTCAGCGTGGTGAAGACTTGTTCAACACCGATGGTCTTGTGCGACTTGTTGCGCTTGTCAAACGAAAGGACTTGGCCTCGAGCACCACCATGTCCTTGCGGCACGAAGATGAAGCAGACGAGATGGAAGCACCACACACAACTGTATATGCCACACCTACTGCACCAACACTTCACCACACACACGAGGCGGTTCGTGACAAGCTGTAGAGACGGAACTCACGGGACGAGACTAGCATACAGAGATGCTTGGCCAAAACTGGGCTACAGTGGTAGATCGAGCCATCGGGGCAAGCATGGCCACTGCCAGCACGCGGTATAGGGGAAGGCCGCTGATGGGGTCGAACTCACACGAACAGGGGCCAAGCCGATTAGGAGCAAAACATTGACAAGGCAATGTACCAGTGCGCACTAGCGAACTTGATGCGGCAGGGGCGCGTGTGGGTCAGCTGCAGGGGTACGAGACAGCAGGGGCACGCACGGCTCGCAGAAGAACTTCTGGCAGCCAGAGACAGGAACGGGGAGAGGGACGAGGTAGAGGGGCCGACCATGGCGGGACACCCGGTCACGGTGCCTGGGCAGGGGATGGCGATGGCCGGAGCACCGAAAAGGGACGGCGGCGCGGGACACGTGCAGGTGCTCGCGTGAGTAGCGGCGGCGAGGTCAGCGTGCTTATGTGGGAGGCCTCGTGCCGGTAAGGACGAGGGACAAGAAGAGGGGCGCGCGGGGGCCGTCGAGCTCGGGCCGCACGACGGGGAGGCGACGACACGGGGATGGGGAAGGAGGCGGACCGGCGGGCGTTGGCGGCTCGCTGAGGTGCGGTGGCGGCAGAGACAGAGGTCGGGGAGGGCTTCGAGGTGGAGGGAGCTCTTGGTGGAGGACAGAGGCCGAGCAGCGGCTACGGCCTCGACGAGGTTGCCCGGGCGACGCAAACGGTGGACCGAGGTGGTAAGGCGGAGGTCGAGGCGCCGGAAGGCGAGGTGGCCGCGGCGGCCTCAGGGAGGAAGCTGGAGGCGGGGACGCGCTCCTAGCGGCAGGGGTGGAGCCCGATGGGGTCGTCGGTGGGGCCTGACGCGGCGGCCTGCGGAGGGAGGCGCCGACGGCTCGAGGACGGGGTTGATGCCGCGGGGTAGCAGAGGGCGTCGCAGATGGCGTCGCTCGCGGCGGCGAGGTGCGGTGGGGAGGAGGACTCGATGGGTAGGTGGAGACGGAGGGCGTGGCGGTGGTTGGTGGTTGGCGATACGTGCGTGTGTGCTGTGCGGCAGGGGCTGGGAACGGTAGCGTGTTGCGTGCGTGTGTGTGTGCGGCTGGGGGTGTGTAGTGTGGATAAGGTTAGGGGTAGGTGGGGTGTAGATTAGGGTTTAGGCCTGTTAGCTGACTAGGATTAGTGTTAGCTTATTATCTGGGGTAGTAGGCTGCTGCCAGCTGGGCCTGGCCGGTGGCGGCCTCCCCTAAAAATATTTTTATTTAACTTTTATTTTAAAAATACTTTTGCAAATATTTTTTTTGGGCAAATAAAAGACCCGAGCGGGAGACATGGGTTTTGATTTGAAATAAAGACGGGGGGAATATTTAGAAATCAAAGTAGGCTTTTAGAAAATAGTTTTAGATAAAACCATGCATGATGATGACGATGCTCAAATGCAATGTGGCATGATGACATGAACATGCGGTCATGATGATGCAATGCAAAAAAACACAGCGATTTTCTAGTAGTGGTTTTAGCGGGATGCCACAACCTCCTGCACTTGGGAGCCATCAAGACACTTTCTAGCACCGTTGCCGGGGAGCGTTGTGCTATTGGTAAGTTATTTGGTAAGGAAACTTGAAATCTGTTTTTATCTTTTTACTATTGTTTTATCATGGATTTATCAAACCAAAAGGATTGGAACTCACCTTAATTCAGTACTTTCATGATAAAGTTAAAGAGAAGGTAGAGAAGCCTATTGAACCAAAAATTGAATTTCAAATTCCTATTGGTATTGGCCAGAGAGCTAGGGAGGTAACTTTTGTAGGTGATGGAAGCTAAACTGCTATGGGGCATTTATATGAAATTGAAGAACTATGTTCCCTATTTAGACTTGCAGGTATTCATGAGAATGAAGTAAGAAGGAAGCTATTATATTTATCTTTATCTGGTAAAGCTCGTGAATGGTTTAAATCTCTGGATGATAAATACCGTCTTGATTGGGACAATTTGAGGAAAGGCTTTCTATCTCTTATGACGATCATTATCATATTTATAACTTTTGGCCACATAATGGAGAAAGTATTGCTCAAGCTTAGGGGAGATTAAAGGGTCTTCTTCGTAAAAATCCTTGTCATGGTATTCCTAAAAGCATTATCTTAATAAACTTTTATGTGAGATTGCCTCAGCATCTTAGGGACTTCCTGGATAATTCTTCTGGAGGAAGTTTCACTAATAAAACTCAAGAGGAGGCAGTGGACCTTTTGGCAACTATTTTTCAAAATACTAATGCTCGAGATTGATGACTACAAGTGCATATATCATTTGTAGCTAGTTTTGAAATAAATATATCGATCCCACAGGGAGCAGGAGTCTGAAGTCTAATGATTCTTGAAATAAACATTGCAATAGAAATGCTAGATAAAGTTCTAAGTAACAAGATAAGATGCGATTAATGTGTAAAAAGGTGTTTTTGGGTTTTGGGTATAAGAGCAATAATAAAGTAAAGCAAAGTAACTTAATAAAGAAAGTAAGTATCACGTATGTAAAGAAAGATTGGAACTGCAGTAGGGAAAAGGTGTTCTCACGGAGTAGCGGATACACCACTAGTATTGTAAAGATCCAAGATAAAGATTATCATCATGAACATTCTCAACTATGTATGTGTGGGAGGAACTCCGAATGTGGATGAATAGGCAACAACCGCTGCTCACATCATCCTCATAAGTCATAACCACAGCAGTCAGCAATCGACATCAATCGAATTACTGCGCAATTAAGGGATGTAATCCCGTAGGACGTATCCCATGGCATGGATAGTGTTCCGTGAGTTTCCTCGATTTCCCAAGTTGATACGTAAGGATTGCTAACAACTTTATAGTCACTGTAAGTGCTAGCACGCCTTCGTCTACCAACAAGTAGTTACCTCCATCAAGTCCTCACAAGAGGCAAATATTGAGAGGTCAATTTCTCTCAATATCAAGATGCAGAGAATCTAACACATGGTCACAACGATGAATATCATAATAGACTTTATCTTATTTCAATCTCATACTAGGGTTTCTCCATCTCCCCAAGAACTGATCTACTTAGACATGGAGGCAATCAACATCATGGCAATGATAATGGAAACAATCATAGATGAATAGTACTTGTATAAATCCACAACGAGTATATGAATTACAACAAGATCTAGACAAGATGTAGATGGGATGGATGAAGATGGTGGTGATGCAGCGGTGGATGATGAAGATCGATGCCTTAGCCTCCCGGATCTGCGCAGGGTGAAGATGGATCCCTGGCAGATAAGTTCCCCATCCAGATGCCTTCTGGAGGTGAGGTTTCTGCGATTTCTGGGTGTTCTGTATGTCGTCTCCTCAAACCAATTGCACGGGGTGAAACTATTTGACGAGGCGGAGGCGACACTAGCTATACGGCTGGAGCTATACAGGCAGAGAAAATTCTCCCGCCATATAGTTGGTCGTTATGCTCTCTGCCTCCTCTGTTCGCTTCTGGTTTTCTTCTGTTATTATTAATATTTCCCAAATAAGCGATTTACGTTGTTTTTGAATCCTTTTCTCCATAGTACAACTACTTCAATAATTGCATCCATTGGATCCATCATCTATCCTAATCCTGGTGAAAATAGACATAAAATATGCGCGCGAGCACCGTAAAATACCAAAATCCTACATCTACAATGCAAAATAATAATGTAAAACATGATGCAAATATGCACTCATCAACTTCCCCAAGATTAGACTCTTGCTCGTCTTGAGCAAGATTTTAGCTTAATGGATGTGATCCTCATATTCATGAAGTTGAGTCGATAAAACAAATGAGGAAATTGCAGCATGTGTTTATCATGTACCATACAGGGGAATAAGTTCATGAACAGTACCTTACTCGAACGATCTAAATAGTATTGGAAGGCTTCCACACCTTAGTTATCAATAGTTCATAAAAGATGAATCTCAACATAATGTAAAAGAATCCAGTTCAATCAAATGAGTTAACGAGGTAGTCCCAAGTGTTTTAGGATCAACATATTCACTTGGGGTTCAAAATCTTAAAAGTTTCTCTTTGTCATACTACAATACAGTGGCTTATGCCTATTTGCTCTTTGCACATTCTCTCTTTTTTCTTCTTTTCTTTTTCTTTTATTTTGCATATATTCTCACACTTTTGTTTTAAGTGCCGTGCAAAGGAGCTAGCCATATATTCCACATCATGTAGGAATTTAAAGTTCAACGATCTCAATTATCAAATTCCAACTGTATATGAAGCATTCTTATGACTTGAGATTCTACCACGACTTGTTCTCACTCTATTTAGATAGCACTTCATTTTCCTTTGTTCAAGGTTTTCCTTTTTCAACTTAATTGTATAGATGATTTTTATTTTTGAATCAAACTATAATCTTACAGCATATTGACCAAATTATCTTTATGTGTTCCATTAATACCAATGGTGTGGAACACTCCTGTTGCTATCATCAAGTGCAAGTAAAATCATACTCAAGCCATTCATATATCCATAAAGCAAACACAAACTCAATATTGCTCCATATATAATAATAAACTAGGAATTTCAGAAAAGGGATCGACTATTCCTGAAGGGAATTCTAATGATGCAAACTTTATTTCTAGTTTGAACTAATGCAAGAATAATAAAACTTATAAGATAGATTACAAGGTCTTAAAGATCTTCCCAAGCTTGGAATCAAGCGAGGCGGGATCTAATAATCCCTTACGATTATTTGATATCGTGATTATTGTAGATCACTGGGGCGCCATGGCACGTGGTATCTTGTCCTCACAAGCCACCCTGAGGCGGAGGGATTGATTGACAGCTTCTAATTCCTTAACACGCAACTTGTAGAAAAGATTATTCCTCTCCAACACTTTCACTTGTTCTTTAATGAACTCATTATTATCTTGGAGTGTTTGTAGCGCCTTAAGACTAATGGTGAAACCCGCTTCGGTTGTCCGCTTGATATCTTCATTGAGTTTATCAAGATAAAGCCGCGGCAATCAAAGGTGTTTGGGCGTCCCTGGCTTCTCCTTGTCCAATTCCTCAATCTTCAGCTCTAGGGCCTTCAAGTCTCTCTTTCTACATCCATGGTCGGCATCGAGGAACTCTATAGGGATGGTCCCGATCTCCTTGCCTTGGTCGCGGTTGCTCCTGATCTCCATGGGAGCCCTTCTTCTTCACTTATATCCCTTGGTTGAGAGCCCTCTCACGAAATAAGAGGTAGATTGGTTTCTGTAGATTGCGATTAGAGAGATAAACAATGGCAGTATATAAGGGGGGTCACATGTCGGTAAAACTCGTGAGAAACACCAAATTGTCATCCAAGAAAAGAATCCAAACGAAACAGAAAAAATAATCATGGATTTGGAAATAACCTACCGTGTAACGACCAACTATACGGGCGTGGCCCGTATAGTTCCGGCCGTATAGTTGGTTCCGGGCAGATATTTCCAAATATCTCGAGTCCAGGTCGATTAAATCACAACTCGGAACCGACAATAATATATTTTTATAAAAAAGAAAGATCGAACGAAAATTGTCTGAGAGTTTAACGACCAACTTTACGGCCGGGATTTTTGCTCCGGTCGTATAGTTGCGACCGTATAGTTTCAAACACCGAAAATCAAAAGTGCCTGGAAGTTTAATGACCAACTATACGGCCAGAATTTTTGCTTCGGTCATATAGTTGCGACCGTATAGATATCGGCACCAAAAAGCAAAACCATCTGAGAGTTTAACGACTAACTATACGGCCGAATTTTTTGCTCCAGTTGTATAGTTGCGACCGTATAGGCTCAGATATCGAAAATAATTTCATGAAGATGATACAGAGAGTTTATCAACCAACTATACGGCGGGAGCTCCTGCTTCGGCCGTATAGATCCACCCATATAGTTGGTAAAACCCCTCTAAAACTTTAGAAAAACACAAGGAATTTGAAAATAGAAATTTCAAGAGTAAAAATTGTGAAAATAAATCACTTATTAGGGTAAGAACACTTACCTTGCACTTACCACTTACTTAATCGGGGATAAAAAGTTCCTCCCATAGCAAGCACTCCTTCTTTCTTGGAGGAATTGACTTTAGTTCATCAAATAATTCTCGTAAATGAAAATCACTAGGACTAAAGTTCCTCTCAATAAGATTAGTGTCCTCCTGGGCAAGCATGGATACTACATCTAACATCTTTATTTCTTGCCTCTGCATAATCTGCAACTCAAATTCTTAAAGTGAAAGACTCCAACGGATCAGTCTTGGCTTATGTTCTTTCCTCTAAAGGAGTTCTTTTAAGCCATCATGATCCTATGAACTCTCACCTTTGCATCAACTATATAAGAACAAAATTTATCACAAGAGAAAAATACAGCAAACAGTTCCTTTTCTTCCTTAGGGTAATTCTTTTGGGCACCATTGAGAGTTCTACTAGCATGATGTATAATTTTAAATCTTCGACCAATATGTTGTCCAAGAGTTACTCCTACAACATCATCGCTAGCTTCACATATTAAGTCAAAGGTTGTATCCCAGATAGGTGGTTTTATAGTGGGAGCTCGAGTTAAAGCATTTTTAAGTTTATCAAAAGCTTCAAGACAGTTATCATAAAAAATGAATCTCATTCCCTTTTGTAAGAGGTTAGTCAAAGGTTTAGATATCCCTGAAAAATTTCTAATGAACCTTCTGTAAAAACCCACATGACCAAGAAAACTTCTTATACCTTTAATATCCCTAGGTGGTGGCATTCTCCCTATTGCTTCAACCTTAGCTCTATCCACTTCAATTACCTTACCTAATACTTTGTGTCCAAGGACTATACCTTCTTTGACCATAAAGTGGCAGTTCTCCCAATTTAGAACAAGATTAGTTTCTTCACAATATTGCAAAACTTTCTTGAGATTATCCAAGCAACTAGTAAATGAAGTTCCATAGACAGAAAAGTCATCCATAAATACTTCCATTATAAGTTCTATGAAATCAACAAAAATAGCAGTCATACATTATTGAAAAGTAGCTGGGGCATTACATAGACCAAAAGGCATATGTCGGTAAGCATGTAAATCGTAAGGACTTATAAAGGTGTTTTAAGTTGGTCATCCAGATGAACAACTATTTGAGAGAAACCATAATATCTGTCCAAGTAACAAAAATGAGTATGGTTTGCTAACCTTTCTAAAGTTTGATCTATGAACGACAACAGAGTGATCTTTCTTAGTCTCTTTATTCAATTTGCGGAAATGCACATCCTGTTCCCAACAACAGTTCTAGTAGGTATTAGTTCATTGTTTTCATTAGGAACAATAGTAAAACTGCCCTTCTTAGGAACACAATGAACAGGGCTTACCCATTTACTTTCTTTAACAGGATAAATTATACCTGTGTCCAGTAGGCGTACACTTTCTTTTCTTACCACTTCTTTCATTTCAGGCTTCAATCTTCTATTAAATTCCGCAACTGGTTTAGCACCTTCTTCCATGAATATCCGATGGATAGCTATCATGGGAATAATGCCCTTCAAGTCATCCATCGAGTACCCAAAGGCTTGGCAATGCTCCTTAAGTATCCTCATGAGTTCTTCTTCTTCTTCTCCTGAAAGTTTAGCGCTAATAATAACAGGAAATTTATTGGTATCATCTAAAAACCTATATTTGAGATTTATCTAGTAGAGTCTTCAACTCCGGGGGTGGTAGTTCCTCATCCCCTCTCTTTTATGGCTCTTCAAAAGCCTCATCAATTGGAGGTCCCAAAATAGGAAGTGAATCAAATTCATCTTCTAGTTCTTCTAAGGACTTGTCCTTCATAACTATTTCTTCATAATTTGGATCTTCATTTATTTCTTTCCTTTCATTACCAAATAAAAGAGCTGCCATTTCCTCAATAGTTCTCTCTTCCTCTTCTTCTTGTACTTGTGGAGGCTTGTCTTTAAATTTGGAAAAATGGAATTTATTTTCCGTTCCCCCAAGCTTAAGAGTCACAATCTCCTTCTTGAAGTTAACATAGGCACCTATATCACCCAAAAAGGTTCTTCCAAATATAATAGGGCAAAAAGTGTCAGCTGGCATATCAACAACTACATGATAGGAAAATTTGTGTTGCCAATTATGACAGTTGCATTGTCAACTACTCCCATTGGAATTCTAAGATTTTTTTGGCTAACATAATTGTTATATCAGTATTCTCACTTGTAGACGGTTCTATTTGTTCTTTTATTTCTAGGTAGAAATCATAAGATATAACATTAACTTCGGTGCCAAGATCACATAAACCGTAATGAGAGGGTTCTTTAAATATGTAGGGAAGAATAGGCTTACCCACATCTTTTACCTTTGTTTTTTCCTTCAACCAATATGGAAGTCTCTACATCAAGTTCAACTATGTTATAGTGTGAGTACATAGTCATAATTGCTTCCTTGGTTACGTCTTTATCTTTGTTTCCCTTCAAATGTTCCTTGACTTCTGGCACGCTTTCCTCTTCCCTCTTTTCCTGTACTGCTTTGACATGTTCATATTCAAAAATATGCTTTTGTGCAGTGTTAGGGATCACTTCATATATTGGTTCTACGGAGGCAAGGGTTGCTTTATCTTCTCTTTTCTTCTCTGGTTCAGGTGGTGGATCATACTTGACTAGACCCTCCTTTGGAGCTTTAATATGTAATGTAAAAGCTTTAACAACTTGCAACACAAGACAGAATCTAGATAAAGTTCTTTAGACAATTCTTTCACATGGCCTTTTTTTGTTATAATCATGAATACAGTCACGCTCTATTTATATGCCTCCTTCACTCCCTAGACAAAAATTCCATGAAACTCTATGGTCACTGATACATTGCAAATGTATCTATAATTTTTGATGTTCCATGCTTAGTTTTATCCACTTTATTGTGTTTTGTTCCAACTTTGGAGTAATTTTATTATGATTTCTTGGACTAACCTATTAACAAGAGCCACCGTGCCAGCTGCCTGTTTTCTGCTGTTTTTGGTTCCAGGAAAGTCAGAAAATGAATATTCTCGGAATTGGACGAGACAAAAGCCAAAGTGCCATTTTTCCGGAAGGGATCAAGTGCTAGAATACGAGACGGAGAGGGGCCAGGGGCCGGCCACACCACCTGGCCGCGCGGCCAGGCTTGGCCCGTGCCAGGGGGTGGTCTGGCCGACCCCAGCACCCCCTCGGCCTCTCCTTCCACCTATAAGTTGCCTTCGGGACGAAAACCCTAAGTACCCGATCAAAAATCCACGAAAGAGTCTATAGCCGCCGTCGTCTCTGTCCCTAGATCGGGGGGATCTGAAGCTCTTCCCGGCACCCTGCCAGAGAGGGGAATTCACCTTGAAGGCCTTCTTCATCACCATGCAAGCCTCCGGTGTGATGCGTGAGTAGTTCATCCTTGGACTACGGATCCATGTAGTAGCTAGATGGCTGGTTCTCCTCCTTTGTGCTTTCATGTTTAGATCTTGTGAGATCTGTTCATGATCAAGATCATCTATTTTTAATTCATACATGTTGTGTTTGCGGGGATCCGATGGATATTGAGATGCTATTTCAGATTGATTATTGATTCTATCATGTCTTTGTTATTTGAGATCTTGCATGCTTTCCGTTGTTAGTAGCTATCTTGTCCAAGTAGATGCTAGCAACTCCAAGAGTTAGTATTTATGCTCGATAGTGGGTTCATGCCTCTGGTAATCTGGGGAAGTGAGAGAAATCTCTAAGGTACTAGATGTGCTGTTGCTACTAGGGAGAAAACAACGATCCTTTGTTCATAGAACAATTGTATTGTTTACTTTACACGCAGTTCGTAAAGCAATAATCTGTTGCTTGCAACTTAATACTGGAGGGGGTTCGGATGATAACCTGAAGGTGGATTATTAGTCATAGATGCAGTTGGATGGCGGTCTATGTATTATGTTGTAATGCCCAATCAAATCTCAAAGGAGTAAAGATGATTAGTACATGCATGTATTGCTTTCTCGGTGTTTGTCAATTGCCCTGCTGTAATTTGTTCACCCAGCATGTTATCTATCTAAGGAGAGCCACCTCTAGTGAACTTTGGATCCTGGTCCTTTTACTTTACATACAATCTACAACTGTTTACTGCTTTGTGTTTACTTTCTGCAAACTTTTACTTCTTTCCATTCGATACATTTAATCCTTTGTTTTCCGCAAAACACAGTGAGATTGACAACCTCATCGCAAGTTGGGGACAAAGTTCTATGGTTGTGTTGTGCAGGTCTCCACGTTGCTACTAGCACCGGTAGTGCACCCTACCAAAGCTCTGCTAGTAACACCTTTGGGGTGTTTCCTTGCTCCTATTGGTTCGATTAAACCTTGGTTTCATAATTGAGGGAAACTTTCTGCTGTGCTCATCATACCTTCCTCTTGGGGTTCACAAAGGGCTCTACGTCGATCGTCGAGTGCATCAAGATCTTTTCTGGCGCCATTGCCGGGGAGTCAAGGACATCTTCACAAGGGGAGTCCTTCATAACCAATCTCTTTACTTTGTTGTTTTTGTTTTGCTTAGTTTTATTTTTGCTTTGTTTGCTTGTTTTGTTCTTCAAAAATCCAAAAAAATTAGTTTTACTTGTTTGCTTTCTTTATCAAAAACACAAAAAAATTAAGTCTCCTTTAGTTGTCATTTCTCCCTTAGCTCACCATGTTGATCCGCAATTTCACCCTGAAAGACCTTCCAATTGGTAGTGGTTCTATAATTGGGAAAGATAACATTGAAGAATTCTTTAATCATGTTAGCAAACATGAAGATACTGAGGATAGATCCCTTGTAGAACTTGCTCCAAAATATGAGATTGCTGCAGCTTATTTAATTCACATGTTAGAAGCTAGGTTTGTTAACCTCAACCCCTTAATGCAAGTAATGTTTCTTAAGCTTAAAGAAATTGAGGATCCTGAAAAGAGGGATTTTATTCTAGAAACTTTGTTTAAGGAGTTCTATGATGTTGCCAAGGAAGCTAGAAAAGTTTTTGAACGTTTCAATATGCTAGGCTCATGTGTAGATGCTGATGGTACGCGAGAAAAGATGAACAGAACTGAACCTAATGGGGAGGAACCTAAGATACGAATACCCTTTAAACTAGTAGAAATACATGATGCCATAGAAAAGAATCTTGATTGGATTGTTCCTGCAAACGCTTTTGATGAGAATAGTGAACCTAAGAGCATTGAGAGAGGATCCTCTAGAACTTATTTGGATGATATACCTTGCCTTGTTGAAAATATTTCTGGTATTGATCTTAATGCTTCTTCATTTGAGAACACTTGATTCTTTTTTTGCTTCTAATGCCTAACTTAAAGGCGTTAAAGAAAAGTACTTGTTGGGAGATAACCCAAGAGTTTTAGAAGAGTCTTGGAAGTTATTACCTCTATAATAACCTATCCTTATCCTTTTAATTTGCTTTTTGTGCCAAGAGTAACCTCTAATGAGAGTGAAGTAATGATTGGGAAAGTTGCTGCCCCGAAATAGATTTTTGTGCTTCACCGTAAAAATTCCTGAGAGAGCTCTGTACGTCGGATTGAGCTGTAATTGTTTGTGCTTCTGCCCCAGGTTGTTATCTAACATTCGTTAGTTCAACACTTTTTATTTGAGCAAGAGAAGGTCTTTGAAAAAATTCGTCTTTACCTGCTGGTCTGTTTTGACAGATATCTACCATTTTCTGCATTTGCTTCTTGTTAGTTCCTTCTTGAGTTCTTTTGGGGAATTGAGATTTTTGAGGGAAGTGCTACAGTATCTAGTGTTCTAATGGAAGTTTATTTGGTGTTAGACCTGAACCTTGAGACTTATATATCTTAAGTGCACTAATGTTGCTAATGAGATTGTGTGAAGTTTTGTATGAAGGAAAAATTTTAGGTGTATGGAAGGAATGAGTAATGAGATGAAGGATGGACTAAAGCTCAAGCTTGGGGATGCCACGCGTGTCACACCAAGAAACATCCAAGAAGTACAAGCGTCAAAACTTGGGGATGCCCAAGGCATCCCCCTTCTTCATCAATAAAAATTCCAGGTTTCTTCCAAACGCTTCATTTTTATTGTTTCATGCACAGTCGTGTTTTTCTTGGAGCGTCTTCTTTTTCGTTTTTGTTTTGATTTTTAGTTTGCTTATTTTGCTTAGTTTTCTGAATAAATTAGTTGGACCCCTCTTTCACACTTTGGTTTGCAAATAGTTTGGTTTGGTTTTGGAAAAGAGTAGGAAAGTTCATGCTTATGTGGTAAAACGAGCTTGTTTTTGACTGTGGCCTATGCTTTGTCATGCCATGCTTGATATACTTTTGGCTTTATGCTTAGTATTCTTTGCTGTAGCATGACTTGTTATAAACAATTGAGATTGCTTAATGTGCCTTGGATGAATCATGCGTTGGTTTAGCATATTAAAGCAAGTATAATGGTATTCTCCTTTGATGCTTTATTTGGGTTGACTTGACACATGCTCACAGCATGTTATGACTATCCAAAGTCACCATAGCCTTAATGATCCTTTAGTTTTCAAATTGTAGTATCACTTTATTGTTTGATCAATGATGTTTTGTCGCTTTGCATGATTATGGCCATTATTGCTCTCTTAGTTTGTCGGTCCTAGTCTTTTGCTAGCCTCCACAACAAAGTATGAGTTCCACTCATGCATCCAAATCCCTAAACCAAGTTTTTTTCAAAGAGTCCACCATACCTACCTACTAGCTTATGCTATTCCAAGTATATTCATGCTTTTGTTTACCTTCCACTTGTTATGAGAAAACTAGTGATTAAAGCTCTCACAAACTTGATGGCACACTTTACTTTACTACCTCTAATAAACTTGAACCATTGGGTCCTTCTTTGTTGTGTATATGCTTGCACTTTATAAGTTGAAATTAGCAGAACCATGTTTTATGGGGAACGCTTTCAACATTGCACTTGTACCTGTACCCCGTTGATATTATGTTCTTTTGCTTACGGATCCCGGCGGTGTGAAATAAAAGTGGAACTTGTAAGATCATGGAGTTTGTATGTGTGTTAGAGAAATGTCTGGGCCGCTAGCCTAAGCCATGCCTAATCATGGTGGAAACTTGCAGTATCACCATAATGAGCACTCTATGAAGCATCCTCAATAAAAACCTATGCAAATAGCAAATAAAAAGATCGCCGAGATGCTCATTGTCTGCTTGCCTTGTCATTTTGATTATGGGAAAGCTCCCGTATCATGTACTAGGGGGACCCCGTTGGCGGTTCTTAATGATACACATATACTTACAATGACAAGAGCTTACTCGTAACTAAAGTTGAGTAGCATGAGGATCGGTCTTCGTAAGTAAGGGGCATGAGATTTCGGTTTATAACTTGTCAAGCATATCCTCTTAGTTGTGTCACTTTAACCTTAATCACCTTCAAGATGCTTATGATAGGGGCAATGAGAGCTGAAAACTACAAGTACCATAATTTTTGGAAGCTCTTTATGAGACTTGAATCCCTACTTCCTTTTTACAAAAGGCCTTTCTTCCACCATTGTATTGAGTCTGCACCTTCTATCTTTATGCACTACTTTGAGAGCATAGTGGCCATTCTTAGTTCTATGTGCATTGTCCCAAGACTAGCTGATTGATGCATAACTTGTTATTGCTTGTTTTAAACTATTGTATCTAGTCACTCTTATGAACTTTGAAGGTGTCCTATGTATTTATATTTGCTACTCTATTGAGGGACAAGCTGAATACTTTTATGTTAGTTTTCTTTATGTGAAACAAACAAACGTCTTGCAAAGCATGTTATTCATGAATCTTTTGTTTGTGCCTTTTTATGTTGCATCATAGTCTTTTTGCTTATTGCTAGAACTTTGTCTTTCATGTTATGATTGAAGTACTATGATCCTAGCTTTGAATGTTTTGCAAATATTTTGATCAAGTCTTTGATGGTGCATGTCACCTCAAAAATTCTTTCTTTTTATCACTTACCTACTCGAGGACGAGCAGGAGTTAAGCTTGGGGATGTTGATACATTGCAAATGTATCTATAATTTTTGATGTTCCATGCTTAGTTTTATCCACTTTCTTGTGTTTTGTTCCATCTTTGGACTACTTGTATTATGATTTCTTGGACTAACCTATTAACAAGAGCCATAGTGCCAGCTGCCTGTTTTCTGCTGTTTTTGGTTCCAGGAAAGTCAGAAAATGAATATTCTCGGAATTGGATGGGACAAAAGCCAAAGTGCCTATTTTTCCGGAAGGGATCAAGTGCCAGAATACGAGAGGGAGAGGGGCCAGGGGCCAGCCACACTACCTGGCCGCGTGGCCAGGCTTGGCCCGCACCAAGGGGTGGTCTGGCCGACCCCAGCACCCCCTCGGCCTCTCCTTCCGCCTATAAGTTGCCTTCGGGATGAAAACCCTAAGTACCCGATCAAAAATCCACGAAAGAGTCTGTAGCCGCCGTCGTCTCTGTCCCTAGATCGGGGGGGGGGGGGTCTGAAGCTCTTCCCAGCACCCTGCTGGAGAGGGGAATTCACCCTGGAGGCCTCCTTCATCACCATGCAAGCCTCCGGTGTGATGCGTGAGTAGTTCATCCTTGGACTACGGATCCATGTAGTAGCTAGATGGCTGGTTCTCCTCCTTTGTGCTTTCATGTTTAGATCTTGTGAGCTCCGTTCATGATCAAGATCATCTATTTGTAATTCATACATGTTGTGTTTGCAGGGATCCGATGGATACTGAGATGCTATTTCAGATTGATTATTGATTCTATCATGTCTTTGTTATTTGAGATCTTGCATGCTTTCCGTTGTTAGTAGCTATCTTGGCCAAGTAGATGCTAGCAACTCCAAGAGTTAGTATTTATGCTCGATAGTGGGTTCATGCCTCTAGTAATCTAGGGAAGTGACAGAAATCTCTAAGGTACTAGATGTGTTGTTGCTACTAGGGAGAAAACAATGATCCTTTGTTCATAGAACAATTGTATTGTTTACTTTACACGCAGTTCGTAAAGCAATAATCTGTTGCTTGCAACTTAATACTGGAGGGGGTTCGGATGATAACCTGAAGGTGGATTATTAGTCATAGATGCAGTTGGATGGCGGTCTATATATTATGTTGTAATGCCCAATCGAATCTCAAAGGAGTCAAGATGATTAGTATATGCATGTATTGCTTTCTCGGTGTTTGTCAATTGCCCTGCTGTAATTTGTTCACCCAGCATGTTAGCTATCTAAGGAGAGCCACCTCTAGTGAACTATGGATCCCGGTCCTTTTACTTTACATATAATCTACAACTGTTTACTACTTTGTGTTTACTTTCTGCAAACTTTTACTTCTTTCCATTCGATACATTTAATCCTTTGTTTTCCGCCAAACACGGTGAGATTGACAACCTCATCACAAGTTGGGGACAAAGTTCTGTGGTTGTGTTGTGCAGGTCTCCACGTTGCTACTAGCACCGGTAGTGCGCCCTGCCAAAACTCAGCTAGTAACACCTTTCGGGTGTTTACTTGCTCCTACTGGTTCGATTAAACCTTGGTTTCATAATTGAGGGAAACTTTCTGCTGTGCTCATCATACCTTCCTCTTGGGGTTCCCAACGGGCTCTACGTCGATCGTCGAGTGCATCAGTCACAAATTCTATTAAGTAAAGCCCAAGCTTTAGGTATAGGAATATTCATAAAGGCTCCTTCCGCGAAAGAGTCTAGTTCAATTTTATTAGGTTCAATTAAACCGCCATAAAAGATATGTAGTAAATACCATTCAGGCAAATCGTTATGAGGACATAGTCGTAGTAAATCTTTAATCTAATATAAGCTCTTACTAGTCCTTCATTAGAACAATTCTTCCAAGTCATTATAAGACGCCCGATTCCAAAAGATTTTGATAATGGATAATACTTTGATAGAAATTCACAAGATAAATTATCCCAAGTAGTAGTGGCTTCAGGTGGTAGAGATCTATACCATGAGAGAGATGTACTTGTCAAACTTTGACTAAAAAGTTTAACCCTTACCTCATCGGCAGTATATCCCGTCAATAGAAAAGTGCCACATATATCTTTAAAACATGCAATATGCTCATATGGATCAAGATCTTCTTCATCTCCAGTAAATTGCTTCTTATGTATAATACTAAGTAGTAGAGGATTTATTTCAAATCGCCTTGTCTTCTCATTGGAGTTGTCTCTTTTATAAATATCATAGGGTTTCCCAAAGTGAGTGGGTTAGCACTAGTCATATGCTCAAACTCCATCATGTTGGTGGAAACCTGTAACTCAAAACAAAATTTAGCAAGACAGAAATAAATAAATAAAAACTAAAAGGCCTACAACGCTTAGCTCCCCGGCAACGGCGCCAGAAAATAGCTTGATAACTACAAGTGCACATATTGTTTGTAGCTAGTTTCAAAATAAAGATATCAATCCCACAAGGAGCAGGAGTCTGAAGTCTAATGATTCTTGAAATAAACATTGCAATAGAAATGCTAGATAAAGTTCTAAGTAACAAGATAAGATGCAAGTAATGTGTAAAAAGGTGTTTTGGGGTTTTGGGTATAAGAGAAATAATAAAATAAATCAAAACATAATACAGAAAGTAAGTATCGTGTATGTAAAGAAAGATTGGAACTGCAGTAGAGAAAAGGTGTTCTCAGGGAGTAGCGGATACACCACTAGTATTGTAAAGATCTAAGATAAAGATTATCATCATGAACATTCTCAACTATGTATGTGTGGGAGGAACTCCGAATGCGGACAAATAGGCCACAACCGCTGCTCACATCATCCACATAACCATAGCAGTCAGCAATCGACATCAATCGAATTACTGCACTATTAAGGGACGTAATCCCGTAGGACGTATCCCATGGCATGGATAGTGTTCCTTGAGTTTCCTTGATTTCCCAAGTTGATACGTAAGGATTGCTAACAACTTTATAGTCACTATAAGTGCTAGCACGCCTCCGTCTACCAACAAGTAGTTCCCTCCATCAAGTCCCCACGAGAGGCAAATATTGAGAGGTCGACTTCTCTCAACATCAAGATGTAGAGAATCTAACACATGGTCACAACGATGAATATCATAATAGACTTTATCTTATTTGAATCTCATACTAGGGTTCTCCATCTCCCCAAGAACTAATGATCTACTCAGGCATGGAGGCAATCAACATCATGGCAATGATAATGGAAACAATCATAGATGAATAGTACTTGTATAAATCCACAACAAGTATAGGAATCACAACAAGATCTAGACAAGATGTAGATGGGATGGATGAAGATGGTGGTGATGCAGCGGTGGATGATGAAGATCGATGCCTTAGCCTCCCGGATCTGCGCAGGGTGAAGATGGATCCCTGGCGGATGAGTTCCCCTCCAGATGCCTTCCGGAGGTGAGGTTTCTGCGATTTATGGGTGTTCTGTATGTCATCTCCTCGAACCAATTGCACGGGGTGAAACTATTTGATGTGGCGGAGGCGGCGCCAGCTATACGGGCAGAGAAAATTCTCCCGTCGTATAGTTGGTCGTTATGCTCTCTGCCTCCTATGTTCGCTTTTGGTTTTCTTCTAGTACTATTAATATTTCCCAAATAAGTGATTTACGTTGTTTTTGACTCCTTTTCTCCATAGTACAACTGCTTCAATAATTGCATCCATTGGATCCATCATCTGTCCTGATCCTAGTGAAAATAGACATAAAATATGCGCACGAGCACCATAAAATACTAAAATCCTACATCTACAATGCAAAATAATAATGTAAAACATGATGCAAATATGCACTCATCAGGGATCTCGACAAAGATAATAAACCAGGTTTGGAATATGAATATTCATGTGTAGAGAATTTCTCTACTACCATATTATTTGAGGAACTGAAGAACAGGTTTGGCGTTGACCCTCATGTTTTAGTAGAAATTGCTAAATCTTTTGCTAACCATCTTAATATCCTAAAGAAAGGATTTATTGTATTTGTTGAACCTCTTAATTTTTTTGCATATGTTTCTAAAGTTGTGAAACAGGTTCATCAAGTCTCATCTCCTAAGATAGAAGAAATCTTTGAAGCTCCTCCTCATCACTACTATTACTAATAAGAGTGCTAGAAGATGTCATGAACCATACGAACAAATTCAAGTACAACATCAAATTTCATCCATTAAAGAATTGAATGAAGAAATACCTTGTGATGTTTGTTTATGTGAAGATTCTACCAAGGTAATAAAAGGTAACACCACTAGAGTTGGGAAACCTATCATATCATGTACTATTGGGACTTCATGTAATCATGGACTTTGTGATATTGGAGAAAGTATAAGTGTGTTTCCATATTCTTTATATCTTGAAATCAAGCCAGATATTGATCCGCTCAACATGGAAGATATAGGTATAACTATCCAACTTGCTATTAAAGAGTATATTTGTCCTCTTGGTATTGTTAGAGATTTTGAAGTGTTAGTTGGAAATATTAAATATCTTGCTAATTTCATTGTGTTTGGTTGCTCCCAAGATGCATTTTGTCCTATTATATTTGGTAGACCTTTCCTACATACTGTTGGTGCTGAAATTAATTTGCTAAAAGAGAAAGTATTCATTAAATTTGTTGGTGAAATACTTGATTTTAACTTTTAAAAGTTTGCTGATAAACATTTAGAAAAGGAAAATTTCTCTAAAGTTATAGTGGAGACTCTTGCTTCAGTGGCAGTCGCTTCAATTGACGTGATGGAATGATATGTGCTAAATCAAGAGGAGCCATTTGATGATGAAGAGAAAGAATCTTTAGAACAAATACTATCTCAACAACCACCACAACTGCAATTACATATTCCACCTGATAATCTAGGAGAACTACCACCACCTAAAGAAAATCCTAGTTTTGAACTTAAACCATTGCCTGAAGATATGAAATGTGCATTCCTTGATGATAAGAAAATATATCCTCTTATTATTAGTGCTAACCTTTCAAATGAAGAAGAATCACAGTTACTTGATGTATTGAGAGCTCATATTCCATCCATTGGCTATTCACTTGATGATTTGAAAGGTATAAGCCCCGCTTTATGCATGCATAAGATTAACTTGGAAGAAGATGCAAAGCCTATAGTTGACTATCAACGCCGTCTTCATCCAAGAATGAAAGAAGTAGTAAGAAAAGAGGTAATCAAACTCATTGAGGCAGGTATTATCTATCCAATAACTTATTGTAAATGGGTAAGTCATGTTCATTGTGTGCCTAAAAAGGGTGGAATCACTGTTCCAAATGATGAAAATGAACTTGTTGCTCAATGTACCATTACTGGTTATAGAATGTGCATTGATTATAGGAAACTTAATAAGGCAACTCGTAAAGATCATTATCCTTTACCATTCATTGATCAAATGCTTGAAAGATTATCCAAACACTCTCACTTTTGTTACTTAGATGGTTATTCAGGGTTCTCATAGATTTCGGTGCACAAGGATGATCAAGAGAAGACTACTGTCACATGTACCTTTGGTAATTATGCTTATAGGAGAATGCCATTAGGTTTTTGCAATGCTCCTGCTACTTTTGAAAGATGCATGAATGCTATATTTGCTGATTATATCGAGAAAATTATGGAAGTGTTCATGGATGATTTTCTGTGTATGGTACCTCTTTTGAAAACTGCTTATTCAATCTTAACAAAGTTTTGCAGCATTGTGAGGACCAACACTTAGTCCTAAACTGGGAGAAGTGCCATTTCATGGTGACAGAAGGTGTTGTTCTTGGACACCGAGTTTTAGGTAGAGGCATTGAAGTGGACCGCGCCAAGATAGAAGCTATAGAGAAGCTACCATACCCTAGGGATATAAGAGGTATACAAAGCTTTCTTGGTCATGCTAGTTTCTATAGAAGGTTTATCAAAGAATTTTCAAAAATATCCAAGCCTCTAACAAATATTTTTCAAAAAGATGTTCCATTCTCTTTTAATGATGATTGTGTAGAGTCTTTTGATGTTTTATAGAATGATTTGATAAGTGCTCCTATAATTCAACCTCCTAATTGAAATCATGTGTGATGCTAGTGATTATTCTATAGGTGTTGTTTTAGGACAAAGAGTTGATAAGAAACTTAATATGATATATTATGCTAGTAAAGCTCGGGATGGCGCCCAAAGAAATTATGCTACAACTAAAAAAGAATTCTTGGCTGTAATTTTTGCATGTGATAAGTTTAGACCGTATATTGTAGAATCTAAAGTAATAGTACACACCGATCATTCTGCTATTAAATACCTTATGAACAAGAAAGATGCTAAGCCTAGACTTATAAGATGGGTTCTTTTACTACAAGAATTTGACCTACATATTGTTGATAGGAAAGGTGAGGACAACTCGGTAGCTTATCATTTATCTAGAATGTAAAACATTCCGATAGATCTTATTCCTATTAATGATAGCTTTGCAAATGAACAACTACCAAACATTAATGTATCTTTGATCTGATCCGGACTCCGATTTAACCAAACTCTTTGATCTTCGATCACCGCATCCGGATTTACGGGTCACAGTCTACCCCGATGGCAGAAGCCGACCGGTAGGGGTATGTCGTTCCACGACCTTACCAGTTAGATCGCGGAAACCAGATCATCCATTTCCGGAGTACAGTTGATCCAATCAACTTCATATAAAACCAATCGATCTCATAGATCGACCACCAAAACTACAATTAGATCCAATCTAACGCCAACCGAATATCACATATGCACGATCTCGAGCCTAAAACCATAAGCTAAGGCTCTCATACCACTGTTGGGCCACGCAGAGAAAAACAAAACTTTTTCCTACGCGGTGATCCCAAGATCTAGCTGAGGTAGTAGGCCACGAGAATTACCACTAGACTCGTGGTTGCGGAATCGATGAAGCACGTCGCTTGATGCAGTGCAGTCCTCACGATCCGTTCCGATCCACGATCATTGAAGTGCTAAACATACAACACCTCCGCCGGTATCCACACATACGAGGAGGAGCACCGGCGGTGGACTCCTAGGTCCGGTACGGCGGCGACATGACTAGACTAGGGCTAGGCTTTCCAACACATGGAGTGACCTAAAAGTGTGATGTAAGCACCTGCGCCCCAGCTTATATAGGGAGTGAAAGTGGGCTCCACTCACTTGTGGCCCATTCACTAAAAGGCCTATATTAGTCACTACGAGTCCAACTCACTGACTCTGTCTGTTTCCTTTTTGGGTCCAACCCAAATATGCTCCCGCTCTTAAGTGTGTGACCCGACAGGCTCATGGTGACCCGAACACGATCCGAGTCTCACTCATGACCGATCAGTTGGTAGCGGCTCCTAGCAGAACGTGCCAACTCCCAAGTACCAAAGAGTCATGACGACATACCTTCTAATGCGACTTCCGTCTGAGTCCGTTTTGCCTCACGATATACCCTATCGAACTATAGGCGAATAATCATCATCCCTTAAATAGTTCGACTCTCTTTCTCGATCTGAGATAAGTGATTCATCCGACTAACTCTTAGTCGATTGCCTCAGTTAACACTTAACCGAGTCATGCATGGCCATGCTTTCTGAATCATATCTTTCGAGAGGGCCCAGAGAATATCTCTCTAGACAGAGGGCAAAATCCCATCTTGGTTATGCACATCACACAGCTTGATTCTCAGTCAACCCGAACTCCGCCTTTATAACTTCCTAGTGATGGAACAACGTTTGACAGAACCTAAGTTAGTGATCCTCAACTCGGATTGTGCAATAACCTCAGGTCTAAGGATTACATTGATTGAGATATACAAATGACAACTTATTCGTTGTATCTCAATATGGGTTAGTCCGACTCGCTAAACTCTTTAGCCGAATCAGTGTAAGTCGGAATAGCATCTCTATGCCCATGACAAGTGGAACCGAGTCATCAGCCGACTTTCACATTAGTCTAAGTTGTGTGTCCAACACAACCTCAACGACGAAGGACAATCAGTATAAACAACATGAATATATAGTTCCACAATCGACTCACATATTCAATGATATATATCAGTAGTTCATACATGGACAATAACTTTATGAATACATTGGAAATAACATCATACATGATTGCCTCTAGGGCATATTCCCAACAACAAATGCCAACGCATTGGAAATATCGGTAAGAGAAAAGAAATGCCTATGAACTATTCACTGCCTCATGAACCATTTGATGTATGGGGATTTGACTTTGGGACCATTCTCCCCATCAAAAACAAAACACACTCATATTTTGGTTGCAGTGGATAATGTCACAAAATGGGTTGAAGCAATTCCAACAAAAAGTGCAGATCATGCCACAACAATGAAGATGCTTAAGGACATCATCTTTCCTAGGTTTGGAGTACCTAGATTTTTAATTACTGATGGTGGTTCTCATTTTATTCATGGAGTCTTTAGAAAAACTCTAGCCAAATATGATGTTAATCATAGAATTGCATCTCCATATCATCCTTAAACTAGTGGTAAAGTTGAACTAAGTAATAGGGAAATTAAACTCATATTGGAGGAAACAGTTAATACAGCTAGGTCTAATTGGCCAACTAAAATTAACGATGCTTTATGGGCCTATAGAACTGCTTTTAAAAATCCTATGGGTCTATCCCCTTATAAAATGGTTTATGGAAAAGCATGTCATCTTCCATTAGAATTAGAAAATAAACCTAGATGGGCTGTTAGACAACTCAACTTTGATTTTAAAACTGATGGAGAAAAAATAATTCTTGACTTAAGCTTGTTAGATGAATGGAGGAATGAAGCATATGAAAGTGCTAGATTATTTAAAGGGAAAGTAAAAATTTGGCATGATAAGAAAATAAAAAGAAAGGAATTCAAAGTAGGAGATCAAGCATTATTGTTCAACTCTCATTTCAAATTTTCTGCAGGAAAGTTAACTTCAAACTGGCAGGGTCCATTAGTTCTGTAGGAGGTGTATCGCTCTGGAGAAATTCATCTTCATGGAGACTTTAACAGTAAACCTCATGCTATTAATGGACAACGTCTTAAACACTATATTGCAAGCCAAACATTTGCCGGAAGGGTTGAAGTAATGAATCACTGATACGTCGTAAACGTATCTATAATTTTTGATTTTCCATGCTTGTTTTATATCTACTTTCTTATGTTTTATTCATACTTTGAGGTATTTTTATACATTTTCTGGGACTAACCTACTAACAAGATGCCACAGTGCCAGTTGCCTATTTTATGCTATTTTTGGTTTCAGAAAAGCTAGTAAGGAAATATTCGTGGAATTGGACCGAACAAAAGCCAAAGTCAATATTTTATTCGAAGCAACACGGAGTCCGGAGGGGAGAAGAAGTGGCGCACCAGGGCGACCACACCTGGTGGCGGCGCGGCCTAGGGGCACGCTGCCAGGGGGTGTTGGCCCCCTGGTGCTCCATCGACCTTGCCCCTTCGCCTATAAAAGCCTCCCGGGACGAAAACCCTAAGTACCCGATCAAAATTCCATGAAAGAGTTTGTAGCCGCCATCATCTCCATCCCTAGATCGGGAGGATCTTAAGCTCTTCCCGGCACTCTGTCGGAGGGGAGAGATCATCCTGGAGGCCTTCTTCATCACCATGCCTACCTCCGGTGTGATGTGTGAGTAGTTCATCCTTGGACTACGGGTCCATGTAGTAGCTAGATAGTTGGTTATCCTCCTTTGTGCTATCATGTTTAGATCTTGTGAGCTCCGTTCATGATCAAGATCATCTATTTGTAATCTTACATGTTGTGTTTGCGGGGATCCGATGGATATTGAGATGCTATTTAGATTGATTATTGATTCTATCATGCCTATGTTATTTGTGATCTTGCATGCTATCTGTTGTTTGTAACTATCTTGGCTAGGTAGATGCTTGCAACTCCAAGAGGGAGTATTTATGCTCGATAGTTGGTTCATGCCTCTAGTAATCTGGGGAAGTGATAGGAATCTCTAAGGTTGTAGATGTGCTGTTGCTACTAGTGAGAAAACAACAATCCTTTGTCCATGGGACAATCGTATTGTTTACTTTACACACTTTGCTTAATGCAATTATCTGTTGCTTGCAACTTAATACTTGAAGGGGTTTGGATGATAACTTGAAGGTGGATTATTAGTCATAGATGCAGTTGGATTACGGTCTATGTATAATGTTGTAATGCCCAATCGAATCTATAGGAGTCAACATGTCTAGTATATGCATTATATGCTTTCTTGAATCTGTCAATTGCCCCGATGTAATTTGTTCACCCAACATGTTATCTATCTTAAGGAGAATCACCTCTAGTGAACTATGGACCCTGGTCCATGCTTTTACCATTGCCATACCATCTACTGTTACTGTTTACTGTTTACTTTCTGCAAGCAATTACTATCTTCCACACAATACGTTTAATCCTTTGTTTTCAGCAAACCGGTGAGATTGAGAACCTCACTGTAAGTTGGGGGCAAAGTTCTGTGGTTGTGTTGAGGATTCCAAGTTGCTAGCGACACCTTGGGTTTGTTTCCTTGCTCCTACTGGTTCGATAAACTTGGTTTCATAACTAAGGGAAAACTTACTGATGTGCTCATCATACCTTCCTCTTGGGGTCCCCAACGAGCTCTACATTTAGAGCCATCAAGCACTTTTTCTGGCGCCGTTGCCGGGGAGTTAAGGACAGCTTCACAAGGGGAGTCTCTCACAACCAATCTCTTTACTTTTTTGTTTGTTTTGCTTAGTTTATTTCTGCTTTGTTTGCCTGTTTCTTTTTATCAAAAATACAAAAAAATAGTTCCTACTATAGTTGTTATTTTCGTTGGTCTGTTATTGTCTTGCTTTATCATGCTTTCTATCAATGGTTGGTTTCTTTGAAAGTAGATCTTATTGGCAAGGTGGGTTCACGGAAGAACAAAAATATTATTATAAGGAACACCGCTTGTCACAAAAAGGGAAACACTTATGGGAACAAATTAATAAATTGTATACCATTGCTAGAAACGTGTGCTCTACTTATAGTGTTACTTATTTCTTTGATAAGTCTTGTTGCTGTAGGAGGTATAAACACCTCCCTTTTAAATGTGAGTATAATGATAATGTTACCATATCTTCTTATATTAAGGGAAATTATGACTTTTATAACGTGGAACAAACTGAAGAATTTATTGCTTGGAAGGGTGCATTCGAACTTGCTTATTTGCTTGAAAATACTGATGATGCACCTTATAAATATGAGGTTTATGATATACTTAAATTTTGCTTTGATAATTACAAGGAAAAAATGGCTATATTCTTGAATATCTTAATAGATGCTCTCCACCAATGTAAGAGACTAATGCCTTGTAGGAGCCTATGGAAGAAGAAATTGCTGAAACTGGAAGCTCATTGGATGAAAAAGAGGAGGAGAGTGTTGATGAAGAGGAGGAAGAATGGAGCAGTGATGACCCACAAGTATAGGGGAATGTATCGCAGTATGTTTGAGGGAAGTAAAACCCAATTTATTGATTCTACACAAGGGGAGCCAAAGAATATTTATAAGCCTTAACAACTGAGTTGTCAATTCAGCTGCACCTGGAAACAATCTTCCTCATAGCAGTTTATCAGTAGCAACATTTTTGTAGTAGCAATAGTAAAGTAATAGCAGAGTAATAGTAGTAGTAAAATTAAGACAGTAGTAACAGTATTAGTAAATAGTAGGATTAAAGCGCGGTAGGCATAGGGATGGATGGACAGGTGTTGCATGGACAAGACAATTCACATGGCAATCAAGACATAGGGCAATTGCAGATAAATAAGATAAAGCATCCAAGTACTAGATAATCATAGGCATGTGTTCCATATATAGTCATACGTGCTCGCAATGAGAACTTGCACAACATCTTTTGTCCTGCCAGCCAGTTTGCAGAGTAGCCTCGAGGGAACTACTAGAAATTAAGGTGCTCCTTTTAATAGAGCACCGGAGCAAAGCATTAACACTCCGTGAAAACATGTGATCCTCACATCAAAGCCATTCCCTCTGGTTATCCCGATTGCTATCACTTCGGGGCTATTGGTTCCGGACAACAATGTGTGTATACAACTTTGAAAGGGCATTTATGCCCTTCCTATTATTTTGATGTTTGTTGACAACACTTGGATAGGTTAATCTGTTGTTAAATGTTGCAGGAGATATCAGATAGTTGAGAGTTGTTGCCTTAAGGAAAAGTGCTCCCCTGGATCCTGTCTGTGCTAAGAAACCTATCCCAACCGGACTGTCCGACTGATCTTCACCGGAGTGTCCGCCCCTGGCTGGACTGTCCGGTTGGATCCGTCCGGACTGTCCGCCCCTGGGATGTGGGCGTCTTTCCTGGACATTCAGAACACCATATCGGACTCCTCACGGACACGGTCCGGAATCTGGCCGGAATCTTCTCTAGCCAGAGTGTCCGGTGTGTTTGCCCCGGAGTGTCCAGCCCGGGGGGCTTATCGATCTTCCTGGACATTCAGAATGCCTCATCGGACTCCTCCCGGACTCGATGCGGACATAGGCCAGAAACTTTTCCAGGCCGGAGTATCCAGCGGGTGTCAGCCGGAGTGTCCGGCTTGTATTTGCCAGACTGTCCGGTGTAAGTGGCTCCCAACGGCTCTAATTCTAGGGGCCCTATAAATAGGCCCCTTCTTCTACCTTGGAAGCTGCTCGTCCAGTTCAAGAAAAGCATCACCATTTGAGCCACCAAATCCACAAGAACTCTTCACTCAACCATCCAAAGTCGTTGATATTTGGAGAATCGAAGGAGGAGGCCTTGATCTACTACTTCACCAAGAGAGATTTCCATTTCCCCCTCATTCACTTGAGGGCCCCTTGTTCTAGGGTTTCCTTGGAAACCCTAGCTTGTGATTTGGTCTTACAAGCTTGTCTTTGATTGTTTGACAACTTGCTTGTATTCGGGAGCCTCCAATTAGGTTGTGGATGTGTGCCTCGAACTTGTTGTAAAGGTGCCGGCTTCCACCTCGAAGGTTTCCATTATAGTGGAAGGTGAATCGAACCCTTTGGGGTGAGGTTCATCGGAGAACAAGGGAGGCCTCTCGTGGCGTTGGTGGTTTGATACCACCCCCTCTCCAAACGTAGACGTACTTCCCCTCAAAAGGAAGGAACTACGGGAAACAAATCCTTGTGTCTCCGAGCGCTCCACTTTGGTTACCTCTATCCTTTACCGCACTTTACATCTCTAGTTCTTGCATAGTTCCGTGCTAGTTGACATATAGGTAAATTCACCTTAGTTGCATAATCTAGAGAATTTACCTTTTGTGTCGAACCCTAATTTGATTAAGAGAAAATTTGGAGTAGCACCTATTCACCCCCCCTCTAGGTGACCATACGATCCTTTCAATTGGTATCAGAGCCTCGGATCTTTATTCGGGCTTAACCGCCTAAGAGATTATGGCCACCACCAGGGAAGGAGAAAGTGAGGATAGTCATTCGATGACCATGGTAGATCTCAAGAAGTTGGAAACAAGCTTGAGCTCTACCTTGGGCAACGAGATCCAACAATTGCGTCAACTCGTTGAGCAACTTGTTAAGGACAAGAAAACCTCACCTCCTCCCTCTCCAGAGGAAACACCACCTAACCCAAAGGCTAAGCCCTTGGAGGAGGTGGCGGGGGATGAACATAATTCCACTAACTCCACCACCAAAAGGGGTGATGGGAAAGAAGAGTTCCATGCGGTCCCCGGATGGTACTCTCCCGACCCTCCTATCCCACATCCACATATAAACAATAGAGGAGACCCACCTAAGTTATCTGCACATTCCTTTGCTCAATGGCAAGTTTTAATGAAATCTCATGTGCGCAGCTCTTGCATTGATCTGTGGAACATGATTGAAGAAGGACTCAAAATTGAGGATCCAACCAACTTGACTAGAAGAGAAGTGGTCAATAGCCAACTCAATGCGACTGCCTTGGACATGATTCAACTTGGTGTAGGGCCAAAGGATTTTCCCCACATTGAGCATTACAACACCGCCAAAGAAGCTTGGGATGCTCTCATTGACTTGTTTGTTGGCAATGAGAGTATGAGAAGAAATAGATATGATGCCTTAAGCAATGAGGCCGAAGGATTCTTCATGAAGGATGGTGAGGATCATGAAGACATGTACCGAAGACTCAAATCCACAGCCACCGCCTTTAGGAATGTTGGTGCCATTCACATTGATGATGCTTGGATCAAGAGGAAGTATGTGAGTGCACTCATGCCTTTTGATCCTGCTGACTCTAAGAGTCTCCAAGGAAGACATAATTACCATCTCATGACCTCCAATGAAGTGATGCAAGAGATGGCCGCCTTCAAGGTCGCTTCCAAGAATGCCAAAGATGCCCGTGCTCATGCCATTGGAATGAATAGCGGTGTCAATCTTGCCTTGAAGGCCAAGGTGGTGGAATATGATGAAGATGAAGGAAGTGATGAGGGACTTTCAATGAGCCACCCCGAAGATGTCAAGGTAGCTCATGGTGAATACATGTCCTTCTATGCAAGAAACTTTTGGAAAGATCCCGCCAAAGCCAAGATGGAAATGTAACGAAGAAACAACACCAATGGAAGAAGAGATAGTGGTTCCAAGTTGAGAACGTGCTTCAACTGTGGTGACCGCTATCACTTCATTGCAGCTTGTCCCTATGAGAAAAGAGAAGATCATGGTGGTAAACTTGTGTTGAAGAAGACCTCCAAAGCTCCCTACAAGAAACCTTTCGTCAAGAGGAACTCAACCAACAAGAGGCCGGGAGAAATTTCTTTGATCACACATGAAGAGTTCTCCTCCGATGATGATGATGAAGAAGAAGATGAGGATACACCAAATGGTGTGGCGGCTCTTGCCACCACCTCTCCTCCTTCATTCTCACTCTTCGACTCTCCAAATGAGAACCTCTCCAACAAGAACGTCACTTGTCTTATGGCAAGAGGAACGGAGGTATTATCATCATCACGCTCCACTTCTTTAATAAATGATGATTTTGATGATGAGTTATCTCTTGAGGTCAAAAAGGAACTAGTTTCTTTTGATGTGTTCATGAATAACTTGCAAGGGGAACACAAGAAACATGTTGTGGACCTCTTAAATCAACTTTCACACACACAAGAACTTCTAGATGAGAGATGTCAATTAGGAAGAGAGCACATGATTGAGATAGAAGCTCTTAATAATGCTCTAGAAGAAGAACAAGAAACTAGAATATCTCTTGAAACCAAACTAGAGGGCCTTGATGGTGCAAATGATCTCATTATTAATAAACTCATAAAGGAACGTGATCATGCTAGTGCTAAATACAAAAAGGCTAAAAAGGATAAGATTGAGTTTGGTGTTGTTCATGGAAAACTTGCCGAGGATTTTAGGACACTTGACAAGGCTCACAAGGCCTTGGAAAGTGAACTATTGTCACTCACAAAGTCTCATGAAAAGCTTCAAACTCAATTGATCAATACCCCCTCACCTAGTACATTCATCCCTTCTAGTTGTACAAATACTCTTGAAGAACATGCTAGGTTGAAGAAGAAGCTAGCTAAGACCTCCTTTCCCAAAGGAAACAAGTCTATTGATGATCTCTTAAACAAGCAAAGGTCAAATGGTGAAAAGGGGGCATTGGCTTTGTCTCTATCGCCAAGAAGAATAAGAACAACAAGAAGAAGAAGGCCAAGCCCGCCCAAGAAAAGAACAAGGTCATTGTGGGAAGTAAGACCACAAGTGGAAAAACTATGTCTCATGACGACTGTGCGGGAAGTGCTAACCCTCACTATGTCTTAATGCGTGATTATTATGGTGATGTGTATGCAAAATATGTTGGCCCTTTTTATGGTTATATTGCATGGTCTATTTGGGTTCCCAAGACCCTTGTTGCTAACAAAAGAGGACCCATTGAAAAATGGGTACCTAAGAACTAGTTTGATCTTTTGTAGACCTATGCTTCTGGAGGGTCAAAATGGGTGCTTGATAGTGGTTGCACAAGTCATATGACCGGAAGCGCGTCTAGTGTCAAGGAATTGAGACCAAATGTTGATCAAATATCCGTTACATATGCCGACAAGTCAAAATCTAAGGTAATGGGTTTCGGAAAAGTTGTGGTTGCACATGATATCACTCTCGTGGACGTCATGCTTGTCGAGACCCTTGGGTATAATTTACTTTCAGTCCGTGCTCTAGGAAAGATGGGTTTTGCCGTCTTTATTGATGTTGATATTGTGATCCTCTAGTGGAGCAAGTCTCTAAAGGTTGCTTTCGTTGGGTACGTCGAAGATGACTTGTATGTGGTGGACTTCTCGGGGAAAACCACAACAAGTCCGATGTGCCTATTCGGAAAAGCCGACGTGGGTTGGCTATGGCATCGCCGCCTAGCTCATGTCAACATGAGAACTTTGCAAAGCCTTCACAAGGATGGTCATATTGTTGGACTAAAAGAAAATGTTTGCTTTGCCAAAGATCGTGTTTGCAGGGCATGTGTAGAAGGAAAAATGCACGACTCTCCCCACAAGCCAAAGAACTACATCAAGTCAAAGAGGATCTTGGAGCTCCTTCATGTGGATCTCTTTGGTCCTCCCTCTCATGCAAGCCTTGGTGGGAAGAAATATTGTCTGGTAATTGTTGATGACTACTCAAGATACACTTGGGTATATTTCTTCAAGCTAAAAAGTGAGACCCAAGAGAACTTCATTGACTTCATCAACATGGCTCAACGCCAACACAATGTCCCGGTATTGACAATAAGAAGTGACAACGGTATCGAATTCAAGAACTACACATTGAATGGATTTCTTAGTGATGAGGGAATAAAACATCAATATTCCACTGCATATACCCCTCAACAAAATGGTGTAGCTGAGAGGAAGAACCGGACTCTTATTGATATGGCCAGGACCATGTTGGTGGAGTTTAAGTCTCCATACAATTTTTGGGCTGAAGCCATCTCCACCGCATGCCATGCTTCAAACCGTCTCTATCTCCGCAAAGAATTGGTCAAGACCCCTTATGAGATACTTACCGGTAACAAGCCCAACGTCTCATACTTTCGGGTGTTCGGTTGTAAGTGCTTCTATCGTATTAAGGGTATTCGTTTGTCCAAGTTTGATTCCAAAGCATTAGAGGGTATTTTTGTTGGTTATGGTCTCGAATCCCACACTTATAGAGTCTATGACATGCTCTCTGGAGTTGTCATAGAATCTTGTAGTGTGGTGTTTGAAGAATATGATGGTCCCCAAGCGGGACGTGTTGATGTTTGTGATGTAGATGATGAAATGCCTCAGGAAGCCATAGGAAGAATGGGTGTGGGCTTCATCCGTCCTATTGAGGAACCCCTTATGGCAGATCGAGAAGAACTATGCTCTACTCAAGTGGAGCCCTCATCTTCACAACATCCACAAGCTCCGATCGAAGGGGACAATGACCCACACCAAGAACAAGTTGTGGACCCTCAACCCACTGATCAAGAAGATGCCTCCAACCAAGAAGTGATCGAGTCTCCATTTTCCAGAATGTCCAGTGGTGCTAAGGCCATTACACAAGGAAGATCTGTACAAACTTCCATAAGAACAGCCGAATACCTAGCCAGTCGAGGGCTTGATCAAGACCAAGGTCAATCTCTGCCTCCTGTAGAAGAGGATATCTCCAATGATGATCAAGGTCAAGTTGATGGTCATGACGAGGACCAATATGATGAAGTGATTCCCGCAAGAAACAACAAGGAAATCAAAACTCGTCGCCAAGCTAGAATGGATAGAATTTTGGAATTAAGAGACCACACTCTGGAGAATGTGGTAGGAGATGTAAGAAGAGGGATATCTACTCGAGCACAATTGAAGAACTTTGGTGAGCACCAAGCACACATTTCCATGGTGGAACCAAAGAAAGTATGGGAAGCTATTGAAGATTTGGATTGGTTGGATGCAATGCACAAAGAGCTCAACAACTTTGAGAGAAACAAAGTATGGAAGTTAGTGGAGAAGCCAAAAGATTGCCGCAATGTCATAGGCACCAAGTGGATTTTCAAGAACAAGCAAGATGAGCATGGAATTGTGATAAGGAACAAGGCAAGATTGGTTGCACAAGGGTTCTCTCAAATTGAGGGCATTGATTATGGAGAGACTTATGCACCTGTGGCTCGTCGTGAGTCCATCCGTATCCTTCTTGCTTATGCGGCTCATCATAAATTTAAACTACAACAAATGGATGTAGAAAGTGCATTTCTTAATGGTCCATTGCATGAGTTGGTATATGTGAAACAACCCCCGGGGTTTGAGGATCCCAACTTCCCAAACCACGTCTACAAACTCGATAAGGCACTCTATGGGCTCAAACAAGCCCCACGCACGTGGTATGAGCACCTTAGAGAGTTGTTGTTAGATCATGGGTTTGAGGTTGGGAAAATCGACCCCACTCTTTT
Source organism: Avena eriantha (assembly GCA_910589775.1). NCBI lineage: Eukaryota > Viridiplantae > Streptophyta > Magnoliopsida > Poales > Poaceae > Avena > Avena eriantha. Next base: position 223,304,075 of record OU342742.1, read on the forward strand.
TACTAAGAAAGTCAATGGGGAACTTTTTGTATGCCAAATCTATGTAGATGATATTATCTTTGGCTCATCTAACAAAGATTTTAATGATGAATTCTCAAAGCTTATGACTGACAGGTTCAGGATGTCTATGATGGGAGAATTGAGAGTTTTTCTTGGCTTTGAGATCAAGCAAGTTAGAGGAGGAACATTCTTCAACCAAGCCAAGTATACTCAAGATATGCTCAAAAGATTCAACATGAAAGACCTAAATGGAGCTCCCACTCCCATGGCAACAAAGACTCATCTTGAACTAAATCCAAATGGTAAAGATGTGGATCAAAAGGTATATCGATCCATGATTGGCTCTTTGCTTTACCTTTGTGCATCTAGACCCGATATTGTGTTGAGTGTAGGAGTGTGTGCAAGATATCAAGCGGCTCCTAAAGAGAGCCATTTGATGGTGGTCAAGAGAATCTTTCGATATTTGGTTCATACCCCAAACTATGGTATTTGGTATCCTAGGGGCTCAACTTTCTCTCTTTGTGGGTACACGGATTCGGATTGGGCTGGTGACAAGGATGATAGAAAATCAACCTCCGGGGCTTGCCAATTCCTTGGGAGGTCCTTGGTGTGTTGGTCTTCTAAGAAGCAAAATTATATATCCCTTTCCACCACAGAAGCCGAGTATGTGGCAGCTGCTAGTGCTTGTACACAATTGCTATGGATGAGGCAAACTTTAAAGGAATACGGTGTCCATTGTGACAAAGTGCCTCTTCTATGTGACAATGAAAGTGCTATCAAGATTGCATATAACCCAGTGGATCATACTAGGACAAAGCATATTGAGATTCGTCATCACTTCATTAGAGATCATGTTGCCCGAGGTGATATTGAGCTATCATATGTGTCAACCAAAGACCAACTTGCCGACATTTTCACGAAGCCACTTGATGAAGCAAGATTTTGTTATTTGAGGAATGAACTAATTATCGTGGATTCTAGGAGCTTGACTTGATTACCTTGCATATTCACCTATGTCTTGACCCATATTTGGTGTAGGTGCAGGCATGGAGATAGGGGGAGTGTGGTCCTAATACATTGGACTATCCCTCCCCCATAATGCCAACATTAATAAATTCAATACTATTAATATCATTTAGTGATATGTGAGTTTCATTGATGAGTAGTGGCTATGAACCCAAGGATAATTCTTCGCGGTGTCATGCCACAAACTCTTACATGATGGCCTTGGCCATCGGCTTCTTCTTATTGAAGAGTTGGTTCTTGGTCCGTTTGATTTGGAACTTAATTTGACTTTTTTCTTGAAAGTCTACATCATCTGAATCCCAAGCCTTTCCTTATCTCTAGACATGCTCCTCTAGCCACACATTTGTCCACTACTTGAAACTGGGGGTTTTGGTTGCGGGGAGGCCGGACTGTCCGCCCTGAACCAACCGGAGTATCCGGCCAGACCGGACTCTCCGCTTGATTCATTCCGGACATTTCGGCCGGGCCGGACACTTCGGTGAATATCACCCAGACACTCCGGCCCCGGCAGTTTCCAAATCGTAATAGGGGGTCGGGGAGAAGTGGACGGTTCAGTCCTTCTTCTTCCCCCCGACTCCCTCTTGCTCTCTACCTGCTGCCCCCAACCAAGGACTCCACCGGGAGGGCTCCTCCACCCCGGATCTAGTCGTTGCCGCCGGCCATTCTCTTCCCTTTGCCGCTGGGATCCATTCCCCTCCGGTGAAGGACACCATGGATGCTGGTATAGTGCCCCTCCCCTTCCCATACCTAGGGTTTGATCTATATGAACTTTTGGGGGCTATGTATCACCTTGATCCATGGATACATCATACAGCGTGCAATACTAGTCCTGGCAGTGGTCCTAGCAATCCCGATCTGCAATGGTTGAACACACTCGAACTGCCCCTAAAAAATCGTCAAGACCAGCCGGAATGTCCGGCGTGTACGGGCCGGACACTCCGGTCCGACCGGAATGTCCGGCTATTATGCACCGGAATGTCCGGTCTAATGGGTTCGCAGCATGGAAAACAAAAAAATTCTACCGCAAGAACGAACAAAACCCAGATCTAATCTAGATAAAAGCCAAGATCTAATCTATTAGACATGTGCAACGAGATAGATCTGTACTAACCCTTGTAGATCCGAAAGGGTTACGAGATTCGGATCTCGTGGTTGATGTAGTCGATCACTTGCCGGTCTCAAGATCGAGTAGACGACCCTTCCGGCGCCGCGTTCCGGCAGCGCTACCGCAGTCGGTCACACATGCGGGGTCGAAGTAGACCTTCCTCTCCTCGTTCCAGCGAGCAGCGGAGGTTGTAGATCTTCTCCACGGAATCCCAGCAGCACGACGGCGTGGTGGTGGTGGTGGAGTAGAGAATTCTGCAGGGCTTCACCTAAGCCTGAGCAGAAGAAAGGAGGAGGAGAGAGGCGGCTAGGGAAAGAGTGGAGAGGGGGCCAGGGGGTGGCGCCTCCACCCCTCTATTTAAAGGAGGGAGGCGCCATGGGGAGGTGGAGTCCTTGTAGGACTCCCCTCTCCCTTGGCCGGCGGATCAAGGAGGTGGGGGGAGAGTCCTACTCCCCCACGAATCCTTGTCTTACCCCACAAGGATTCCTTGATCCTTTCTTAGTTTTCAAGTAAACTCCAAGAAATCTTCTAGAACCTTCCGGAACATTCCGAAACCTTCTAGAATCCCCATACAAATACTCCGGAACATTTCCTAACTTAGAAAATGATCCCCAATATATGAATCTTATTCCCCGGACAATTCCAGAGCTCCTCGTGACGTCCCGAATCCAATCCGAGACTCCGAACAACATTCAGTCTCCAAAGCACATTCCATATCTACTTAAAACAACTTCGAACCTTAAGTGTGTCACCCTATGGTTCATGAATATGCAGACATGATGGAGACACCTCTCCGATCAATAACCATCAGCAGGATCTGGAGATCCATAACGGCTCCCACATACTCAACGATGACTTTGTGATTGATAGAACCATTAACATACGAAACCAATTCCCTTTGTGATGTGATACTCTACTTATCCGAGGTTTGATCGTCGGTATCTCCATACCTAGTTCTACCTCGTTATTGATAAGTACTCTTTACTCGTTCCATGTTATGTCATCCCTTGTGACCCAGTCACATGCTTGCAAGCTAATTAGATGACATTCCACCGAGAGGGCCCAGAGCATATCTATCCGTCATATGGATGGACAAATCCCAATCTTGGTCCATGCGCTTCAACACATACTTTCAGAATACCCAATGACACCTTTATGAGCACCCAGTTACGAAGCGATGTTTGATGTCATCAAAGTACCCATCCGGTGATGGTGATTAACATAACCTCAATGTCGAAGGATTAGGTTACTATGTATTTTAAAGCTTATAGCAAACGAACTTAATGACTTGATCTTATGCTATGCTTACTACGGGTGTGTGTCCATCACATCATTCTCCTAATGATATGATCTTGTTACTAACGACATCCAATGTCCATGATCAGGAAACCATGATCATCCATTAATCAACAAGCTAGTTTAACAAGAGGATTACTAGGGACTCTTTTATGTTTACAAAACACACAAGTATTAATGTTTCCGGTTAATACAATTATAGCATGGGATGTAAACATTTATCATAAACATAAAGATATAATAATAACCACTTTATTATTGCCTCTTGGGCATATCTCCAACAGTCTCCCACTTGCACTAGAGTCAATAATATAGTTAAAAAACTTGTGCATTCAACACCTATGGCTTTCTGGTGTTGTATAGACACTATTGCTAGTGGTAAACATAATCTTCAGATCTGACACTTCTAGGTCCGTGTGTATTTGCATGTCCTTGCGTCTCTACGCATTACTCATTCTCCAATGAGATGGCATTGTATAAATTTGGTCCTTTGGTGAGACCTTTAGTTCCTTGGGATTAAATTATGTTGATACAATTGTCATACAATGTATCTTCATAGTATTATCCCGCTATGAACCACACCTAGTTTGATAACAAACTACTTAACACAAATGCCCTCCTTTGCTGCTACTATAGCAGTTATATACTTAGCCTTTTGTTGTAGTATCCGTCACAATATCTCAACTTTGGAACTCATCCAAATCCATCATGGAACATCCTTTCCAATATATTGTGCCACCCATAGTCTAAATTGAGATAAATTTAATTTGTATCTTGTGACAAAACTAGTATCAATGTAACACTTTACAATGAACTACCTTTAACTATTTATCACTTATACATGATATATTCTTAGTTCTTCCAAAGCTCATAAAAATATCTTTACTATTGTCCAATGATCATCTTATGAATCATTCTGGTATATGCTCATAACATTTAGAGTATAGGACATATCTGGATGTGTACATCTCAAAGAATGATTGATCAAAATATTCTTGTGATTTCACCAAGTGTCAAAACACTTGAATCTCGTGTCAACACACTTGAATCTTGATTTAGTCCTTTCTGTGCGTCAAGAACCTTTCTTGTTGTTTCCATATTGAACTCATTCAACATCTTATCTATGTACATTTGGCAAAACCATATTAGCGCCTCAATCTATTCATATAGACATTGATGCCTAATTCTTGAGTTATGCCTAAGTCTTTCATCGAAATGAAATTCTTAACCTATGTCAATAAAAGATACATTATTTCTAATCAACAATATGTCTTTCACATAATGTATTAGAAATATGTCTTAGCGCTCCCACTTAATTTCTTGCAAAATGCAAACATCTTCATCGTCTCTGAAGATTCCAACTCCGTGATGCTCACTTCAACCATTGAAGTTTTGCATACTCTTTTAGCATCCTTTGAATTAACAAAACCCTTTGGATCGTGTCATGTACACGTCCTAGGTAACCATTCTATTAGAAGAACTTGTTTTGTTTGTTCAACTACCATATACCAAAATATATGTAGTGGTTGCTACATTAATCCGTCCAGATTAAATATCGCTATGAGAGATCAAATCTTATCATAGTCAATTCCTTGAACATTGTCGTAAACTCTTTCCAACATGTCGACTATTTCATAGATTTGAAACATCCATGTCTATTTCTTTATAGATCCAAACACGACCGATAGGCTTCACGCCTTTCCGGAGGGTCTTCTAAGTTCAGAAACTTGATTTCTCGTGTATGGATACTATCACGGATTCAATGACTTCTAGTCATTTTATGGAGTCAGGACCCATCATCGCTTCTTTGCATGTAGTCGGTTCATCATTGTCAAAACAATAACGACTTGCTTATCAAATCTTACTATTTGATTCTTACCGACCCACACGGTTCTATAATAACTCTAATCTCCGAGATCACACCTTTTGTAATCACGAGAGCCATGAGCATTGTGGCCGCCACCGGGACACTTTCCGGCGCTGTGCTACTTAGAACATATAGCTAAGGTTCAACAACCTTATCAAAGTTCTATTGTCCTCCCACTTAACTTTTCACGAAAAATTCTTTCTCAAGAAACTTGACGTTCCAAGCGACCAACTCTTTTGTCCTCGGCTTTATGGAGAAATTCCCAACAAATTCTTTGGAATAACCTACAAAGACGTGCTTATCCGACTTTGGTTGTAAACATTTTACTTATGCCTAGCATACCAAAAAATTAAGAAAGGACAACCTGGGTTTTATCCCAAACCATGACTTATATGGTGTCATTTCAACGGATCACGATGGAGCTCTTTTCAGTGTAAAAGCGGTAGTCACTAAAGCTTTAATCTTTAATATATAATGGAAGTTTTATAAATGACACCTTTGATCTTACCATGTCAAACAAGGTTTCATTACATATCTTGAACACTCCATACTCCTATGGTGTTTTGGGAAATGCAAATCCATGGAACGATTCCTCAAATCTTAGGTGTTTTGCTAAAGTTGTAACTCAAACATCTGTCTTTATGATCCAATCATAAACTCTTTTATTTTCTTGTTACAATGATTTTCCACTTCATCTTGAAAGTCTTTGAACATTTTTCAAATGTTTCATACTTCTTCCTTATTGAGTAAGTATATACATATACTCACTCAAATCTTTGGAGAAAGCATATGAAGTTGAAATCCATCGCCCACGACTACACATAATGGACTATATACATCAATATGTACAAATTCCAATCAGTTAGTCGTCTGTTCCTGTTTTGGCCTACGAACGGAGTTTTAATTATCTCCAGGAAAGTATCACAAGCGTCATTTGATCTAAATCAAAGACTCCAAAAATCCATCAACATGGAGTTTCTTCATATATCCTTTCAATATAATTTAAACGGCAATGTCACTTCGCAAGTGATCTTTCAATCATTTGTCTTGCGACATTTTAGCATTAGTTTTATGGTCGTTATTTCTCCTACCAGAGTTGTATATTATCCATCTATTATGGAATACGGTAATTATTTGAACAACCTTTTGTCATCATAATACCTGATCAAAATAACAATTATTGAAACAAATATTGAGGCAAGCTTTGATGTTAACGAGCAACACAACAACCCTTTGTTTGTTTTCGATGAACATCATCACATTTTCTCTTGCTAGTTACTTAGGCCATTGCAGTTCATGAATTGTGTTGTCCTGTATGACACTTCATACCAACCAATTCGGTATCCAATACCGGTATCCAATACCTAAGAACCACATTGTTTAACAAGCAAGGAATACAACCATAACATGTATATCTTCTATATGCCTAAGTTGGACATCTCCAACCTTTTATTTTCTGCCAAATATTTTATAGATTCTCTTTCAGCAATTCCTTTTCTTTTAAAAGAACCTATCAACATCAATAGTGGTGTCATCAACATGACACATGGTACAAAGCGTATATAGTCAACTACTAATACCTTTGGACTTGCACTTTGAGGTGGATCACCATCATCAAATGTTTGGCATTCTTTCAAAATTCCATTCTTTAGTAATCTTTTAGTGTAGTAAATATTTTACTTACATCTTCTATTCATCCTTATCATGACAACTTTCATGATCAAGCTGCTATAGCTTATAAAGGTGAATTGCGAGTATAATGTTTCTTTTTCAAAACCTTTTGGAGGATTAGGACGACTAGCGTCTCCAACCTTCACAAATTCTCATCAAATATGAGGACGTATACTCTATCATGTTGTAACAAACACATTGTTTTAGATATCGCAATACCTTTCACATATGATGGTTTCTGAAACATTGCTTTCAGCTCTTAGATAAACTTGATATTAAAAACAATCTTTTGAGTATCAAGAATCATGGAGGCAAACATGATACATTAGATACTAATGCTGGAATTGTTACTCTTGATTTAATACTATTTATTAAACTTCATGGAGTAAATAGAGTTTGCTGAAAGTTTGCAATAGGACTTATAAACTTTAAATTGACATTCAAAACAATACGATACCAGTTCGTAAAGTAAATATCCAGAATTTCTATAGTTCCACTATCTCAACTATAACTAAGCGTAAGGTGGTGAACGGATGCCAATGACTACAACAAACTATGCAAATTTACTTTGATTGTGTTTATGATAAATTGAGTTCAACTAATCCAAATTACAAATGAACTCCCACTCAAAACAACATCCCTCGAGTTGTTTTAGTGATTACACGAACCAAATCCACTACACCAAGTCCGATCATCACGTGAGATGATGTAGCTTTAAAGGCGAACAATCAACATGTTCATCATATCATCCATATGACTCATGCTTTACCTTTCGGTATTCCGTGTTCCGAGACCATGTCTGTACATGCTAGGCTCGTCAAGGTTAACCTTAGTTTCCGCATGTGCAAATCTGGCTTGCACCCGTTGTATGCACACGTAGAGTCTATCACACCCGATCATCACGAGATGCTTCGAAACGACGAGTCTTAGCAATGGTGCCAACTAAGGACGAACACTTTATTACTTGATATTTAGTGAGAGGGATCATCTTATAATGCTACCGTCGCGATCTAAGCAATACAAGATGCATAAAGGATTAACATCACATGCAATTCATAATTAGTGTGATATGATATGGCCCTTTCTTCTTGTGCCTTTGATCTCCATCTCCAAAGCACGGACATGATCTCCATCATCACCAGCATGGCGTCAAGGTCAGTGGCGCCGCTTCATGGTTGCCCATCATCACTAGCAACTATTACAACTACTTGGAACAAAGCTATTACAAGATGAATAGACACGCAGGTCTTAACAGAATTGAAGACAACCATTAGGCTCCTGCCGGTTGCCATATTACAACAAGGATCATGCATACACCAAATATAATCACAATCACATGATGGCCATATCACATCACAAAACCCCTGCAAAAACAAGTTAGACTCCTCTAATTTTCTTTGCATGTTTTACGTGGCTTGAGGCTTTCGAATAAGAACGGATCTTACCTACGAAACTGAACCACAACGTTGATACAAGTGCTATCAAGTTGCAAAGTGTAAATTGGATCTATACTATGGTGGGAGAGACAGACACCCGCAAAGCCACTTGTGCAAAGCAAGTTACACGTCAAGCGTGGAGCAAGTCTCATGTGCGATGACATGTAAGGTTAGCCCGAGCCGCTTCATCCCACCATACCGCAAGATGCAAAGTACACAAAGCAAAAGACGGCACAAGCACCAACGCCCACAACACCATTGTGTTCTACTCGTGCAACAGATCTACGCATAGACACGGCTCTGATACCACTAATGGGTTCGTAGCATGGAAAACAAAAAATTTCTACCGCAAGAACGAACAAAACCCAGATCTAATCTAGATAAAAGCCAAGATCTAATCTATTAGACATGTGCAACGAGATAGATCTGTACTAACCCTTGTAGATCCGAAAGGGTTACGAGATTCGGATCTCGTGGTTGATGTAGTCGATCACTTGCCGGTCTCAAGATCGAGTAGACGATCCTTCCGGCGCCGCGTTCCGGCAGCGCTACCGCAGTCGGTCACACATGCGGGGTCGAAGTAGACCTTCCTCTCCTCGTTCCAGCGAGCAGCGGAGGTTGTAGATCTTCTCCACGGAATCCCAGCAGCACGACGGCGTGGTGGTGGTGGTGGAGTAGAGAATTCTGCAGGGCTTCACCTAAGCCTGAGCAGAAGAAAGGAGGAGGAGAGAGGCGGCTAGGGAAAGAGTGGAGAGGGGGCCAGGGGGTGGCGCCTCCACCCCTCTATTTAAAGGAGGGAGGCGCCATGGGGAGGTGGAGTCCTTGTAGGACTCCCCTCTCCCTTGGCCGGCGGATCAAGGAGGTGGGGGGAGAGTCCTACTCCCCCACGAATCCTTGTCTTACCCCACAAGGATTCCTTGATCCTTTCTTGGTTTTCAAGTAAACTCCAAGAAATCTTCTAGAACCTTCCGGAACATTCCGAAACCTTCTAGAATCCCCATACAAATACTCCGGAACATTTCCTAACTTAGAAAATGATCCCCAATATATGAATCTTATTCCCCGGACAATTCCGGAGCTCCTCGTGACGTCCCGAATCCAATCCGAGACTCCGAACAACATTCAGTCTCCAACGCACATTCCATATCTACTTAAAACAACTTCGAACCTTAAGTGTGTCACCCTACAGTTCGTGAATATGCAGACATGATGGAGACACCTCTCCGATCAATAACCATCAGCGGGATCTGGAGATCCATAACGGCTCCCACATACTCAACGATGACTTTGTGATCGATAGAACCATTAACATACGAAACCAATTCCCTTTGTCACGTGATACTCTACTTATCCGAGGTTTGATTGTCGGTATCTCCATACCTAGTTCTACCTCGTTACTGATAAGTACTCTTTACTCGTTCCATGTTATGTCATCCCTTGTGACCCAGTCACATGCTTGCAAGCTAATTAGATGACATTCCACCGAGAGGGCCCAGAGCATATCTATCCGTCATATGGATGGACAAATCCCAATCTTGGTCCATGCGCTTCAACACATACTTTCAGAATACCCAATGACACCTTTATGAGCACCCAGTTACGAAGCGATGTTTGATGTCATCAAAGTACCCATCCGGTGATGGTGATTAACATAACCTCATGGTCGAAGGATTAGGTTACTATGTATTTTAAAGCTTATAGCAAACGAACTTAATGACTTGATCTTATGCTATGCTTACTACGGGTGTGTGTCCATCACATCATTCTCCTAATGATATGATCTTGTTATTAATGACATCCAATGTCCATGATCAGGAAACCATGATCATCCATTAATCAACAAGGTAGTTTAACAAGAGGATTACTAGGGACTCTTTTATGTTTACGAAACACACAAGTATTAATGTTTCCGGTTAATACAATTATAGCATGGGATGTAAACATTTATCATAAACATAAAGATATAATAATAACCACTTTATTATTGCCTCTTGGGCATATCTCCAACACGGTCATGGCGGAGTCTCCGGGATGATTTTGCCGGACAGTCCGGGTGTTTTCCGCAAGTTCAGCTCCTGCATTACTTTGACTACTACTACATGTTTGTATCTTCTGGACAAGTGTGCTTACCCCATATGCTATCCTTCTACTCTGATCTCACAGGTGGTTCTCGTCCTCGCCGGCCTCGGGCTGCTAAGCAGGCACATCCTCGCAGGATTCGTGATGAAGAGTTTGACGTTCATGTAGATCCTTCTATGTGCGACAGGGTGCTCGTGACCGTGCTGAAGCAAAACAAGAAAAGGTCAAAAAACTGAAAAGGGATGAAGCCAAGCGCACGAGGTTTGAAGCATTGACCACTCTGGCAGATTTGGGTACCGAGGAGTTTGTGGAGATGAGAGTCCAGCAGTTCTACTCTCTGCTTCGCACCTCGGATGATGCTCGCTTCTGGAGAAATGAACAAGCCCTGCTTTTCTCTGAGGTATTTTGTGGGTTCAGGACTGCTGTGTGCCCCATGCAGTGGTTGGATCTCGAGAAGCTCCATGCTCACAGGTACTTTGAGGACGCTCTGTGGGTGACAGAGAAGATGGGGCTACACACCATCTTTCAAGTAAAAGAAGACTATAATGTTGAGTTGGTCCAGCAGTTCTATGCTACAGTGGTCTTTGGGGACACTACGAATATTCCCCTTGAGTGGATCTCTGGCACTACTAGGTGCCACTCCAGCATGGCTCAGTTTGCACAGATTCTTGGATTGCCTTTCAATCCCAATGCTCCCAGTGGTCTCAGAATGCATGTTCATGGTCAGGCATATGACAAGCAGAGGTTGGCCCCAATCTACTCTCAGAATGGTGTGGCTGGCCAAACCATCAACACCAAGCTCATCTACAACATTCTGCTTCACATGTTTCTCCATACACTCACTCCCAAGGCGGGCAACAAGGATGAGATGAGAGGTGCAGAAATCAATCTTATGGCACATGCTCACTTTGTGTATACTCATGGTCCTGACCACTAAGGTGGTGCTATTGATGTCATGGATTTCATCTATCAGGACTTGTACAAGTGCATCACTGACAAGAAGTGCCCTCTGTTTGCTCCCTATGTGATGAAGCTCATTGCTGCTCAGGGTCCAGCAACTCCATTGCTCTACACTGATCTTGTTCCACACCTTCCTGCCAAGCTACAGAGGAAGGCTGCCCCCACCACCAAGGCTTCTCGTGGCTACCCCCCTGCTCAGGACATATTTGAGGATGATGTGATGGATGTAGATGATTCTGACAGTGATGATGAGGAGGTAACGGTGGCTATGACCCGGGGCCCTCGCATGAAGCATGCCAGCAATGTATATCGCTTCACCACCTCTAAGGAGGAAGTACACAAGAAGGTGAAGAAGGCCTCCTGGTGGAAGAAGCTTCTCCTATGCCAGAACATTGACATTCGCCATGGACAGTATGAGTCATACAAGGCTAACAGGAATATCATGAAGGAACTCAAGCGGATCAACCAGCCCATGGATGTTGATCCCTCTCAGCAGCAGGCATCCGATGGCACTCTTTCCTACGGTCACTAGAGTCAGGGTCATGTGGACTGGTCCATGTTTGAGGACGTGACTTCTTCTTCTCACCCTCACGGTCAGAGCTCGAATCAGGGTGATCATCAGGGTGAGGATGACGACGAGGATGAGGATGAGGAGGAGGATGCCGACTACGACTTCAGTGGCTAGAGTTGGCTTTCGGGACGTTTTAGTTGTGCTCTTTTCCCTTTTTGGCATCTCGATGCCAAAGGGGGAGAAGCAGCCCCTTTATTAGGTTGCTGCCGGGATTTGCATGGGTACACGCGAGTGCTTCACGTTATTTCGATTTGCCTCTTTGAAGCCTCGTGTTTGCTATCTTACTTTACTTGTTTGAGTACTATGTTGTGTTGAACTCAGTTGTGTGTTGTGACATGCTTACCCGGTTTGTTAACAACTTTGTTATGCCTAGCTTATCATTCTAGTGGTTATTGTCATGTCATACCTTGTTAGCTACAAAACCTAGTGAGGATGTGATCCTAGGGTGTGTGATTGTCTCATAACGCAAAGCTAAAATGGTCACACATCTAGGGGGAGCCTCACTATTTTTTGTATATCTCCTATTGTGAATTTTATTACCTATCCTGTTTGCAAATCCTTAGGTTGTCATCAAACACCAAAAAGGGGGAGATTGAAAGGGCATTTATGCCCTTCCTATTATTTTGATGTTTGTTGACAACACTTGGATAGGTTAATCTGTTGTTAAATGTTGCAGGAGATATCAGATAGTTGAGAGTTGTTGCCTTAAGGAAAAGTGCTCCCTTGGATCCTGTCTGTGCTAAGAAACCTGTCCCAACCGGATTGTCCGACTGATCTTCACCGGAGTGTCTGCCCCTGGCCGGACTGTCCGGTTGGATCCGTCCGGACTGTCCTGTTGGATCCGTCTGGACTGTCTGCCCCTGGGATGTGGGCGTCTTTCCTGGACATTCAGAACACCATATCGGACTCCTCACGGACACGGTCCGGAATCTGGCCAGAATCTTCTCTGGCCGGAGTGTCCGATGTGTTTGCCCCGGAGTGTCCAGCCCGGGGGGCTTATCGATCTTCCTGGACATTCAGAATGCCTCATCGGACTCCTCCCGGACTCGATGCGGACACAGGACGGAAACTTTGCCAGGCCGGAGTATCCGGCGGGTGTCAGCCGGAGTGTCCGGCTGGGCCGGACTGTCCGACTTGTATTTGCCGGACTGTCCGGTGTAAGTGGCTCCCAACGGCTCTAATTCCAGGGGCCCTATAAATAGGCCCCTTCTTCTACCTTGGAAGCTGCTCGTCCAGTTCAAGAAAAGCATCACCATTTGAGCCACCAAATCCACAAGAACTCTTCACTCAACCATCCAAAGTCGTTGATCTTTGGAGAATCGAAGGAGGAGGCCTTGATCTACTACTTCACCAAGAGAGATTTCCATTTCCCCCTCATTCACTTGAGGGCCCCTTGTTCTAGGGTTTCCTTGGAAACCCTAGCTTGTGATTTGGTCTTACAAGCTTGTCTTTGATTGTTTGACAACTTGCTTGTATTCGGGAGCCTCCAATTAGGTTGTGGATGTGTGCCTCGAACTTGTTGTAAAGGTGTCTGCTTCCACCTCGAAGGTTGCCGTTATAGTGGAAGGTGAATCGAACCCTTTGGGGTGAGGTTCATCGGAGAACAAGGGAGGCCTCTCGTGGCATTGGTGGTTTGATACCACCCCCTCTCCAAACGTAGACGTACTTCCCCTCAAAAGGAAGGAACTACGGGAAACAAATCCTTGTGTCTCCGAGCGCTCCACTTTGGTTACCTCTACCCTTTACCGCACTTTACATCTCTAGTTCTTGCATAGTTCTGTGCTAGTTGACATATAGGTAAATTCACCTTAGTTGCATAATCTAGAGAATTTACCTTTTGTGTCAAACCCTTATTTGATTAAGAGTAAAATTTGGAGTAGCACCTATTCACCCCCCCACTAGGTGCCCATACGATCCTTTCAAACTTGCAGGTAAGACCAAAAACAATACTATCATAATGAATCAATAACATGTTCAGATCTGAAATCATGGCACTCGGGCCCTAGTGACAAGCATTAAGCATAACAAGTCGCAAAAAAGTCAAAAAGCACTAATAATAGATACTAGGCACAATGCCCTAACAATCTAATGCCATTATATGAACAATGTCATCCAATCCCTACCATCCCCATAGCCTATAGCGGGGAATTATCCACTCATAGATGGGGGAAACATGGATGGTCGATGGAGAAGGGATGGTGGTGATGATGGTGATGATCTCCTCCAATTCCCCGTCCCGGCAGGGTGCCAGAACGGAGTTTCTGGTGTTGTTTCGTGGAATCTGGTGGTGGCGGCGGAGCAGAACTCCTTTGGGAAAAACGTTGAACCCCCCTTGGTTTTTAGGTCAAGAGGCAACTCATAGGCGAAGAGGGAGGCCGAGGTGCCTGGGGCGGCTGATACATCCAAAACATACCTACTTTCCTGAACACTTTTGCCCCAGACACCCCCTAGGTCTCCCTCTTCGCCTATAAGTTGCCTTCTGACCTAAAAACTCAGGGGGGTTCGACATTTTTCCAGAAGGAGTTCCGCTCCGCCGCCACCACTAGATTCCATGAAACAACACGAGAAACTACGTTCTGGCACCCTGCCGGGACGGGGAATTGGAGGAGATCATCTCCATCATCATCACCATCGCTTCTCCATCGACCATCCATGTTTCCCCCATCTATGAGTGAGTAATCCCCCGCTGTAGGCTATGGGGATGGTAGGGATTGGATGAGATCGTCCATGTTATGGAATCATATTGTTAGGGCATGGTGCCTAGTATCTACTATTAGTGCTTTTTGACTTTGTTGCGACTTGTTATGCTTAATGCTTGTCACTAGGGCCCGAGTGCCATGATTTCCGATCTGAACATGTTATTGATTCATTATGATAGTATTGTTTATGGTCTTACCTGCAAGTTGTATACACACATTATTGTCCGGAACCAATGGCCCCGAAGTGACAGAAATCGGGATAACCGGAGGGAATGGCTTTGATGTGAGGATCACATGTGTTCACGGAGTGGTAATGCTTTGCTCCGGTGCTCTATTAAAAGGAGCACCTTAATTGCCAGTAGTTCCCTTGAGGCCCCGCTGCAAACGGGCTGGCAGGACAAAAGATGTTGTGAAAGTTCTCATTGCGAGCACGTATGACTATATATGGAACACATGCCTATGATTATCTAGTACTTGGATGCTTTATCTTATTTATCTACAATTGCCCTATGTTCTGATTGCTATGTGAATTGTCTTGTCCATGCAACGCCTGTCCATCCATCCCTATGCCTACCGCACTTGAATCCTACTGTTTACTGCTATTGTCACTACTGTCTTTACTTTACTACTGTTGTTACTTTACTACTCCTACTACAAAACTGTTGCTACTGATAAACTGATGTGAGCAAGATTGTTTCCAGGTGCAGCTGAATTGACAACTTAGTTGTTAAGGCTTATAAATATTCTTTGGCTCCCCTTGTGCCGAATCAATAAATTGGGTTTCACTTCCCTCGAAAATACTGCGATACACCCCCTATACTTGTGGGTCATCAAGACTATTTTCTAGCGCTGTTGCTGGGGAGCATAGCTTTATTTATCAAGTTCACTTGGATTCATTATTGTTCACTGCCATCCATCCATCATGGGCAAGTCTCGTGATGGAAAGGTTCCTATTTTACCATCCACTACAAGAAGAGGTATGGTTCTGAACACCTCTGTTGCTCTTGATTCACCATCTGTTATGAGTAAGCTCGTTACACCACCATATACACATGCTACACACACTGCTACTACTACTGAATCTGAAACTTTTGATACTTATGATGCTGCTTCTACTGTGTTTGATAAGAGTGGTTCATTAGGTCCTTTCCTAGATGCTACGATTGCTAGAGCTATAGCTGGAAATACGGAAACTCCTAATGAAGACACTACTACACCTGTTAGTTCACCTGAGACTAGTGAGAGTTATGATATTGAAGATGGTTATGTTGAGATGACCGATGAATTTATTAAAGAATGTAAAAACACCCATGATAGGAGCGCTGCTAAGAGTCTCCTTGAGAGGCGTACTATTATACCCAAATTGTCTCCCATTGCTAAGTTTGCTGCTTCTCCCATAAACATTAAAGATAAAGATTATGATTTCTCTTTTGATCTATCTTACATAGCTATTGTTGAGAAAGAACCTTTTTGTGGGGCTCAGAATGAAAGTGCGGTAGCACATATGACTGAGCTTTCTACCATGAGTGGCTTGTTTTCTGATGATATTAAGATGCGTACTTACTTTGTTGCTAAGAATTTCCCTTTTTCACTGAAAGGGGAAGCTAAAACTTGGTTTAGTAATTTACCTCCTAGATCTATTGATAGCCCTGATTGCTTGATTAGTACCTTCGTGTAGAAATATTTTCCTCCAAGTGCTAGACATGCTATTTTGCAGGAACTTTTTGATTTTAAACAGGGAGAAAAAGAGATATTGCCTGAATCATGGGCAAGGATTTGTGCTTTGATTCATGCACAGGCTGAAAGTCCATTACCTAAGAATGAGCTCCTTGATATATTTTATAATGGACTAACTGAAGAATCTAGGACATACCTAGATAGTTGTGTTGATTGTGTTTTCAGGAATAGGACTCCCAAAGAAGCCGAGGAATTAACGGCTAAAATAAGAAAGAATTATGAAGATTGGACTCCTCCTGAACCAGCCATACCTGAAGTAACTATACCTGAACCAGCTATACCGGTGCCTATACCATTATCTAAGAAGAGGGGAGTTATTGAATTGAATGATGAAGTGATGAAGGAAGCTAAGAAATGTCTTAAGGAGAAGGGAATTAAAGCTGTAGATGTCAAGAATTTACCTCCTATAGAAGAATTATGTAAGCCAATCCCCCATTCATCCACTATTGAGGTACACTCTCTCCAACACTTTGATGAAGGTGATATCCCTTACTCTAAACCTCCTGATCAATGCTTAGAAGAATTTGATATTTTCATTGTTAAACAAGATAATTTTAATAAAAGAGTGCAAAATCATCTAATGGAAAACACTAGAGCTATTGTTGAGTTAAAAGATATTGTGGAAAGAACCTCTAATGATGTTAAAATGATTGTTAAACATTTTCAAATGGTTCAAACTCAAATAGATCAACTTATTAAAGTGCAAAAATACTTGCTAGTTAACGCTGCCAAAGAAAAACACGCTTATGAAATTAGAACTAGAAGTAGTTCCGCTACCCAGGATCCTCTATATCCCGAGGGGCATCCCAAAAGAATTGAGCAGGATTCTCAACAAGCTGAAAATAGTGGTTCTACTCATAAGAAAAGAAAAAAGAAACATAAAACTATTGTAGAACCCTCTGAACCTGCTAAAGATCCTAATAGTATATCTTTCTCTGATGCTGAAATTGAAAGTGGTAATGAGGAAAATGATGTTCCTGATAAATAAAAAGTTGAAGAAGAACCTGAAAAGCACACTAAGAATACTAAATACACTAAAGAAGATTTTATTGCTAAGAAACATGGTAGTGAAAGAGAGCCTTGGGTCCAAAAACCTTTGCCTTTTCCTGATAAGAAACACAAGTCAAAGGAAGATGAACACTATAATAAGTTTTGTGAGTGGATGAAACCTTTATTCCTACAAATTCCTTTGACTGATGCTATTAAATTGCCTCCTTACTCAAAGTATATGAAGGATATTGTCTCGAATAAAAGGAAGATCCCTAATGAAGAAATCTCTACTTTGCTTGCTAATTATTCCTTTAATGGTAAGATTCCAAAGAAACTTGGAGACTGATACATTGCAAATGTATCTACAATTTTTGATGTTCCATGCTTGGTTTTATCTACTTTCTTGTGTTTTTTCCACACTTGTACTTTTCATATGATTTCTTGGACTAACCTATTAACAAGAGCCACCGTGCCAGCTGCCTGTTTTCTGCTGTTTTTGGTTCCAGGAAGTCAGAAAATGAATATTCTCGGAATTGGTCAGGACAAAAGCCAAAGTTATTATTTTACCGGGGGACACTTGGAGCCAGAATACGAGACGGAGAAGGGCTAGAGGGCGGCCATACCACCTGGCCGCGCGGCCAGGCTTGGCCCGCGCCAGGGGGTGGTGTGGCCAGCCTAGGCACCCCCTCAGCCTCTCCTTCCGCCTATATATTGCCTCTGATACGGAAACCCTAAGTAACCGAATCAAAATTCCATGAAAGAGTCTGTAGCCGCCGTCATCTCCATCCCTAGATCGGGAGGGATCTAAAGCTCTTCTTGGCACCCTGCCGGAGAGGGGAATTCACCCTAGAGGCCTTCTTCATCATCATTTAAGCCTCTAGTGTGATGTGTGAGTAATTTATCTCTAGACTATGGGTCCATGTAGTAGCTAGATGGCTGGTTATCCTCCTTTGTGCTATCATGTCTAGATCTTGTGATCTCCGTTCATGATCAAGATCATCTATTTGTAATTATGCATGTTGTGTTTGCAGGGATCCGATGGATATTGAGATGCTATTTCAGATTGATTATTGATTCTATCATGTCTTTGTTATTTGTGATCTTGCATGCTTTCCGTTCTTAGTAGCTATATTGGCCAAGTAGATGCTAGCAACTTCAAGAGTTAGTATTTATGCTCGATAGTGGGTTCATGCCTCTGGTAATCTAGGGTAGTGACAGAAATCTCTAAGGTACTAGATGCGCTGTTGCTACTAGGGAGAAAACAACAATCCTTTGTTCATAGAACAATCGTATTGTTTACTTTACATGCAATTCGTAATGCAATAATCTATTGCTTGCAACTTAATACTGGAGGGGGTTCGGATGATAACCTGAAGGTGGATTATTATTCATAGATGCAGTTGGATGGCGGTCTATGTATAATGTTGTAATGCCCAATCAAATCTCAAAGGAGTCAAGATGATTAGTATATGCATGTATTGCTTTCTCGATGTTTGTCAATTGCCCCGCTGTAATTTGTTCACTCATCATGTTATCTATCTTAAGGAGAGCCACCTCTAGTGAACTATGGACCCCGGTCCTTTATTTTACATTCAATCTACAATCAACTATTTACTGCTTTGTGTTTACTTTCTGCAAACTATTACTTCCTTCCATTCGATACGTTTAATTATTTGTTTTCAGCAAAAGCGATGAGATTGACAACCTCATTTTAAGTTCGGGGCAAAGTTCTGTGGTTGTGTTGTGCAGGTCTCCATGTTGCTGCTGGCACCGGTAGTGCGCCCTGCCAACGTTCAGCTAGCTACACCTTTGGGGTGTTTCCTTGCTCCTACTGGATTGATAACCTTGGTTTCGTACTGAGGGAAAACTTGTTGTTGTGTTCATCATACCTTCCTCTTGGGGTTCCCCAACGAGCTCGATATATTTTGGGCCATCAAGCTCTTTTTCTGGTGCCATTGTCGGGGA
This sequence comes from Avena eriantha, assembly GCA_910589775.1. Taxonomy (NCBI): domain Eukaryota; kingdom Viridiplantae; phylum Streptophyta; class Magnoliopsida; order Poales; family Poaceae; genus Avena; species Avena eriantha. The sequence goes on from OU342742.1 coordinate 223,323,477, forward strand.
GTCAAGGACATCTTCACAAGGGGAGTCCCTCATAACCAATCTCTTTACTTTGTTATTTTTGTTTTCCTTATTTTACTTTTGCTCTGTTTGCTTGTTTCTTTATCAAAAACACAAAAAAATTAGTTTTACTAGTTTGCTTTCTTTATTAAAAACACAAAAAATAGTTCCTATCTCAAGTTGCCTTTATGTCTAGCATTGCTCCAATCACTATGTCACCCGAGGAAATGATTTTCACTTTTAAACAAGGTATTGAAGAGAGTTTCAAAGAAGCTTGGTCTAGAATCTCTGATCTACATGAAAAAACTGAGCCTAAAATGACTCAAAGTTTGTTCCTTAGCAGTTTTTATCTTGGAGTTGCTCTTTGCTATAGATATGCTTTAGATCCTGTTGTGGGAGGAGATTTCCTCCAATGCAATGAAGATGATGATGTCAATGCCATAAAGAAGTTGGTCTTTACTTACAACTTGCCTAGCAAAACTGATATTTCTTTCACAAACATATTTGCTGGATTGAACACTCTTGAGACCCGCACTACTAGTTTAAAAGATTGTTATAACACGCTTAGAGAGTATCATAATTATGTCCCAATAAATTCTGAACAATCAAAGTGGCTCCCCACAGTAAAGATTGATATAAATAATGAAACTTTTCAAGCTCGTTGTGATACCATGTCTGAATTTTGTCTTATGCCCAAAGATATATATGAATCTCTGAATCTTTGGGGGCTTACTGAAGGAGGAAAATAAATATCTCTTGCTAATAATGCTACAATTTTACCTATTGGAATAGCTGAAGGAGTGTTTAAAAAAATCCTTGGATAAATGATTTCTACTAATTATCTTGTTATTGAATGTGTAGGAAAAGGACAAATTACACTTGGATGGTCCCTATTAGAACTCCTTGGAGCAATAATAGATGTGGGAAAGGGGACCATGCACCTTGCTTCTCTGCCAAACAATCATATTTAACCCAAGGTTAAGAATAAAAGTAAGAGAGGTAAGGGCAAGAAATTTGGTTTTAATGCTTCTTCATTTGAGAACACTTGATTCTTTTTCTTGCTTCTTATGCCTAACTTAAAGACGTTAAAGAAAAGTATTTATTGGGAGATAACCCAAAAGTTTTAGATGAGTCTTGGAAGTTATTACTTTAGTAATAACCGCTTCTTATCCTTTTTATTTGCTTTTTGTGCCAAGAGTAACCTCTAATGAGAGAGAAGTAATGATTGGGAAAGTTGCTGCCCCGAAATAGATTTCTGTGCTTCACCATAAACATTCGTGTAAAATTTCTGTATGTCCTTTGGAGGCGTGAATTTTTGTGCCTGTGCCCCAGGTTGTTATCTAACTTTCGTTAGTTCAATACTTTTTTATTTGAGAAACATAAGTTCTTCAAAAAACTTCGTCTTTACCTGCTGGTCCGTTTTGACAGATTTCTACCATTTTCTTCATTTGCTTCTTGTTGGTTCCTTTTTGAGTTCTTTTGGGGAACTGAGCTTTTTGAGGGAAGTGCTACAGTAGCTAGTGTTTTAATGGAAGTTTTATTGGTGTTATAACTGAAACTAAAGACTTATTATCTTGAGTGCGCTAATGTTGCTAATAAAGATTTTGCGAAGTTTTGTATGAAGGAAAAATTTCAGGTGTATGGAAGGAATGAGTAATGAGATGAAGGATGGACTAAAGCTCAAGCTTGGGGATGCCACGCGAGTCACCCCAAGAAACATCGAAGAAGTACAAGCATCAAAGCTTGGGGATGCCCAAGGCATCCCCCTCTTCATCAATAAAAATCCCAGGTTTCTTCCAAACGCTTCATTTTTATTGTTTCATGCAGAGTTGGGTTGTTTTTGGAGCGTCTTCTTTTTCGTTTTTGTTTTGGTTTTTCGTTTTCTTAGTTTGCTTAGTTTGCTGAATAAATTGGTTGGACCCCCTCTTTCATACATTGGTTTTCAAATAGTTTGGTTTGGTTTGGAAAAGAGTAGGAAATTTCATGCTTAAGTGTTAAAGAGAGTTTGTTTTTGACTGTGGCCCATGCTTTGTCATGCCATGCTTGATATTGTTTTGGATTTATGCTTAGTATTCTTTGTTGTAGCATGACTTGTTATAAACAATTGAGATTGCTTAATGTGCCTTGGATGAATCATGCGTTGTTTTAGCATATTAAAGCATAGTATAGTGGTATTCTCCTTTGATGCTTTATTTGGGTTGACTTGGCGCATGCTCACACCATGTTATGACTATCTCAAGTCACCATAAGCCTTTATGATCCTTTAGTTTTCAACTTGTAGTATCACTTTATGCTTTGATCAATGATGTTTTGTTGCTCTGCATGATTATGGCCATTATTGCTCTCTTAGTTTGTCGCTCCCAGTCTTTTGCTAGCCTCCACAACCAAGTATGAGTTCCACTCATGCATCCAACTCCCTAAATGTCAACACCCGGATTTTTAATCCCAGATGCCTATTATGCCATACCTCGCAATCCCAGGATTACCATTTTTGCGAGACATAACGGATTGGATATCACAGTACATCATCCATTACAAACCATACATAAGGTCTTACACAAATAAGGATCTCATGATCCAGTCTTAGTACAACAAGCAGCGGAAATAAACGATAAGCGTAGCGGTGAGGTCCATCTTCAGGGGCACAGGCAATGCTGACGAAGACAGATAGTCCTAGTTATCATAGCCGTCCTGTTAGCCATCATCTTGATAGTCTCTTTCATAGTCTGGCCATGAGAATAGCTAGAGACAAAAGCCATGAGTACTCTTTAAGTACTCGCAAACTACCACTAACAAGTAATATAGTTCTAAGTTAAGTGCTAAATCTAAGTTTAACTATAAAGTTAAGTTTGGAACCTAAGCTGAGTTTAGAAGCAAAGAAAGATAAAATAAAGCTCTAGAATCACTTAAGTTGGGAAGCTATTGTCATAAATACAACCCTGTTGTGGTCAAGTCAAGATTCATCATTCATTTCATAAGTTGTTTGGGAAACATCTGACAACGAAACAGTATGGCCATTCCAACTGTCCATAACCACGGACGCGGCTATTCGAATAGTTTGACACTCTGTAGAGGTGGTACAATTTCACCACAAGATTCGATACATCTGTCAGGGATAACCCTGAATCATCATACTTAGTATGCAGATAATCAAACATAACTTTCCCTTTCCACACCCTAGTATAAGCACCTCTCCTATGAGCATGGCCTACCAACCATGACCATCAGTCATGTTGGGCACTGCATAGGTGGACAACATTGAGAGGTAGCCTCAGCTCAGACCTCTCTTGCGAGGGAACTAATACTAATGCATACAAATTTCCAGCTAAGCCTTAACCAATTCAGGTAGCGTGGTTGTACGGTAAATTTGGAATGGTATCGCATCCGAATCCAACCATCAGTTTTATAAAAGGGTTAAGGCTCATGCCTCAACATTTTCATCATCATAAACCATTTGTGTTTCTCAACACATGTCAAAACATTTCAATAGATTGACTCATCATTCCAAGGTTTTTACAATTCATTTTCACCAAGTGTTCCCATCTAAAGTGACTCAAGTTTTTGATCTACTCTAAACTACCACGTTAAGAGTGTTCACTAATGTGGTAATGGTGGGATCAATCTCATGCCATAGAATGACATCTAAAGAGTTCTAAATAGGTCGAGTTTTATACTCTTTATGCTACCTTCAAAACAAGTAAAGAACTTTGGGTAAAGTAAAGGAAGTAAAGCTTGTAAGTAAGACTTGTGGTATCTAATAGTCAAAGGAGTGTCACCAAAGCATGCCTAAAGCATCTAGTTTAATCCTAGCTTGCTAAGCATTATACTGGCAAGTGTTAGCTTGCATTGCTAATGGTGGCTTGCCTTGGTTAGTGCAGTGGTTGAAGTTTTCTTCTTCTTCTTGGTAGAACTCCTCCTCCTCGAAAGCTTGGTCGGTACTATCATCTATAAATACATACGGAGTACACAATCACCAAACAATACCTAACTAGTATAATTAGCATTCTAAGGTACAAATTTGATGATCTATTATCATCTCAAGCATCACAAGTTTAATTCAATAGTTTCACTCTTTTTATTTTAGAAAAGTAATTTCTACTCATTGAAAAATTAACTAAGATTTAATATTCACCACTTAAAATATGGGATCATGTGGACACATGTCGTCACCACATATTCTAACATGTGAGAGTGTGATTTAAAGGTTGGATCAATATTACTTTGGTTTAAGTTCATTATTTAATGATTTCAAGTGACTTGAAATGCCTATATAGCATTATTTTGGTACTAGTCCAAAGTCACTACATGTAAACCTTAATATTATTACATATTCAGATAGGTATGATGAAATGAGAATTTTGAGAGTTGGAATCAACTCAAAATCTATCTTGGTTGAGTTTATAAAAATGTTGCTAGGTACAAATGCTGCTGTTTTGTTATTTTTACTAGGAGATATCTATAACTATAATTGAATTAAATCCAACGGGCTTGGATAGATCATTTCAATACCTTTCAATAAAAATTGGTTTCATGCAATTTGGATTTGTCAAAATCCTAGAATTGACTTTTAAACTAGTGGACAAAAACTAGATTAACTCTAAATAGAAAAAACTAAATTTGAAACTCTAAGACGCGCAGGAACTAACTGGGCCGACCCATCTACGCACAGTGCGCGCAACGGGCTTCCTAACATGCGGGCTCCACCGGTCAGCGGCACAAAAACACCGAAACGGTATCTAGCATCCTAGGCCACACGATCTAAAGAGGATCTAACGGTGGAGAGTCATCGTCGACGACGGATCACTCCGGCGAGAGCCTGACCTAGACGTGGCAGTGGGGGTCGACTGGGGGCATACCAGGGCTCCAGCAAGGCCGGTGAGGCGGGCAAACGGGCTGGTAGACGACGGCGAGGCGAGGCGCGGTTGCGGCGGAGCTTGGGGTGCCCTAAATCGCAGACGCCCTTCTCCTCTTGCTCCGGCGGCTTCGGCTCCAATTCTGGCGAGACAGAGCTCGAGCGACATCGGCTAGAGGTGGGTAAGGTTCAGAGAGAGGTGGGAAGTGAGTGAGTGTGGAGAATTGAGGCTAGGATGGCCGCTTTATATAGGGTCGACGAGGGGGCAGAGCGAGCTCCAGTGAGGTCATCGGTGATGACGATGTGGGGCTCTCTAGGCATGGGCGAGGGTGGCGATTGATTCTCTGTCCCCTGGCGGTCCTCTAGGGCTTAAAGGCGTGGCAAGGCAAGGTCTCTACGGGTCGGGAGAGTGCGGTGAACTGAGCGCGGGCGGCGGTGTTCGACGCGGTTCCTCCGGGGTTCTGGTCGTGAGGCGGCGAACGAGGATGTCTGGGCGGTTGCTGGGCCTGCTGCGGGTGCTGCCACGCAAGGCTGCAGCTAGGCGAGGCCGGTGCTGCTCTAGCGGGCGCGGCGCTCCGGGGTGATCGGCATGGCGGACAGAGGCATGGGCGAGAGCAAATGCGGCTGGTCCTCTGCTCGATTTTGGTCGGGGACTGGTCGACGCGGTGCGGTGTGATGGCGCTTGTCTGCCAGCGAGCGAAGGAGAGCACGGGACGGGCTGAGGTGAGCTGTCCATGGTCGACCTGGTGCATGGCGTCGGACGGCTTGGTACTGGAGCAGATAGGGGAGAGGGAGAGAGAGCTAGGGCCGGGGTTTTAGCTGGGGGGACAATGGGACCAAGTTAGGCCCAAATGGAGACCAACACCACTGCTCACTATAGTGTTTTGGAATTTGCAAGATTTGTGTCTGCCACCTGTTTGATGAAATGGCCGGAAGAAGCAAAAGTTTGAATTTTGGTTTCAAACTTTTTGAGTGAACTCCACTAGTACTAGGTAGTCTCTGGTTGCAAGGGTTTTGAAAGTGGAGCTCAATTTGATGGTTTTTTAAATAGGGGTGATCTAGGCATATGCATTGAATTCAATTTTCACATGCCATTTAAAATAAATATTTGAATGTTTTTAACAGATCAAAAAGTGGCCCTTGGTACCTCATTATGTGTACTAGCAACGGGTGTAAAGATCCACAAATGTTTCTGTTCAGTTTTGAGTACTAGAAATAGCCAAAGTAGGCATGATAGTTAATTTGGCCAAAATGACCATTCATTTCAATTATTCGTTTTGAGTTGGTTTTCTTTGGGAAAAGTTTGGGAATGATTTAGATGATGTTTATTTCACCTAAGAAACATTTTAGAAGCAATGGATCACAGAACCATGGCAATTCAAATCAACTCCTAATTTCAATGCACATACACATGAATGCTTTCATTTTTAGTTTGGAAAAGTTTTTGTTAACCCTAATTTTGATGATCTGGATCTTGATAAGCTTGGATTGAAGTTTTGGGATGTTACAAACCTTCCCCCTTAAACAAAATCTCATCTCGAGATTTACAAAGAAAACTAGGAACTAAAGAGATCTAGGAACTCGGTCCTAATGTAATCTTCACGCTCCCAAGTGGCTTCCTCCTCGGTATGGTTGCTCCACTGAATCTTGAGAAACTTGGTGCTTCTAGTTCTGGTGGTTCTGTAGGCTTGTTCTAAGATACGGATGGGCACTTCTCGATAGGTTAGGTCATTGTTGATTTCTACAGCTCTGTGATCGATGTTCTTGAAAACTTCAGTCTTCTCGGGCACTTCCAAGCATTTTCCAAGTAACGAGATATGGAACACATTGTGGATGGCTGACATTTCTTCCGATAGTTCCAGTTGATACGATACTTCTCCTCGACGGTTTAGAATCTTGAATGGCCCGATATATCTGGGGGCTAACTTTCCTTTTAGACTAAAGCGTTGAGTTCCCTTCAATGTCGATACTTTGAGATACACAAAATCTCCGACATTGAAAGTCAGGTCTGTCCTTCTTTTGTCAGCATAACTCTTCTGTCTAGATTGGGTGGTCTTTAGGTGCTCACGGACTTTGTGAACCTTCTCTTCTGCTTCTCGGAGAATGTCGGGTCCAAAGATCTGACTCTCTCCTACTTGCGACCAATTCAAAGGGGTACGACACTTCCTTCCGTATATGAATTCAAATGGTGCCATCTGCAAACTAGCTTGATAACTATTGTTATATGAGAATTCTACGAAAGGCAGGCAGTCTTCCCATTTTGATCCGTATTCCAACACACAAGCTCTAAGCATATCCTCTAAGATCTGGTTGACTCTCTCAGTCTGTCCATCAGTTTGCGGGTGATAAGCGGTACCGAAGTTCAACTTGGTTCCTAATCCTTCCTGATCTTTCTGCCAAAATCTCGAGGTAAACTGGGTTCCTCGATCTGATACTATGGTCTTGGGGGTTCCATGCAGACTAACAATTCTAGAGATATATAGCTCTGCTAGCTTCGCACTCTGGTAGGTAGTCTTGACAGGTATAAAGTGGGCTACCTTGGACAGTCTATCAACTATGACCCAGATTGAGTCATATCCCCTACTAGAAGTAGGCAAACCGGTGATAAAGTCCATTCCCACGGAATCCCATTTCCGTTCCGGAATCTGCAATGGTTGCAATAGTCCTGCAGGTCTCTGATGCTCTGCTTTGACTCTTTGATAGATGTCACATTTGGCGATGTAGCTTCCGATTTCTCTCTTCATCTTGTGCCACCATTTCTCTTTCAAATCCTGATACATCTTTGTTCCTCCGGGGTGGATAGAATAAAGAGTATCATGAGTTTCCTTCATGATAACTTGCTTCAGCTCCGAATCTGCTGGCACACAGATACGTCCTTTGTACCACAGTACTCCTTCTTCGTCTTCAGTGAATCCAGGTACCTTTCCTGTACCAATACGACGTTTGATTCCATCGATACTTTCATTCCCCTTCTAGGCTTCCTTGATTTGGCTAATCAAAGTGGGTTGAAGTTCAATGCTAGCTAAGAATCCTTTGCTAATTAATTCAGTTCTGAATTGCTCCAACTCTTCATACAAACTGGGCTGCTTCTCCTTGATCATGGTGTTTAGCTTACACGGCAATCTGCTAAGAGCATCCGCTACCACATTGGCTTTGCCGGGGTGATAGTGAATGTCAAGGTCATAATCCTTGATTAACTCTATCCATCTCTGCTGCCTCATATTGAGCTCCTTCTGAGTGAAGATATACTTTAAACTCTTGTGATCTGAGTAAATCTCACAGCGATTACCCATCAGATAATGACGCCATGTCTTTAATGCCAAAACTACAGCTGCTAATTCAAGATCATGGGTCGGATAGTTCTGCTCATGGCGCTTTAGTTGTCGAGACAGATACGCGATGACTTTGCCTTCTTGCATCAACACACAACCGAGACCAATCTTGGATGCATCACAATACACATCAAATGGCTTCTTGATGTCTGGCATGATCAATATCGGGGCGGATATCAATCTCTTCTTCAGCTCCTGAAAACTGGCTTCACATTTGTCGGTCCATTCAAACTTCTTGTCCTTCTTCAACAATTGGGTCATGGGTCTGGTGATGCTTGAGAATCCTTCTACAAACTTGCGGTAATATCCCACTAATCCGAGAAATGCACAGACTTGGGTTTGAGTGGTTGGGGCTTCCCATTCTTCGACATCTTTGATCTTGGCGGGATCAACAGAGACTCCTCCGGCAGACACAATATGTCCTAGGAATCCTACTTCTTTCAGCCAAAACTCACACTTGCTGAACTTGGAATATAACTGATGCTCTCTCAGGGTTTCTAGGATGACTCTCAGATATTGCTCATGCTCTTCTCTAGACTTGGAGTAGATAAGGATGTCGTCGATAAACACAACTACAAACTGATCTAGGAAATTCATAAAGATCTTATTGATGAGATTCATGAAATAAGCAGGGGCATTGGTTAATCCAAAAGACATAACCGTATACTCGTATAAACATAGCGAGTAGTAAAGGCGGTCTTCGGAATATCCGTTGCATGAATCTTAAGTTGGTGATAACCAGTCCTAAGATCAATCTTTGAAAATACCTGGGCTCTAGTCAACTGATCAAATAGATCCTCTATCTTTGGTAAGGGGTACTCGTTCTTGATGGTGACGTCATTCAACTTTCTGTAATCTATACACAGACGATTGCCTCCATCTTTCTTGTCGACGCATAACACTGGTGATCTCCATGGCGATGCGCTTGGTTGAATCAAGCCTTTGGCTAACATAGCATCCAACTGCTTCTTCAGTTCTACTCACTCTGAGGGGTTCATGCTATAGGGTCTCTAGGCTATGGGTCCGGTTCCGGGGATTAGTTCAATAATGAACTCAATATCCCTATCCGGGGGTATACTTGGCAATTCATCCAGGAATACATCGGGGTATTCACAGACTACTCTGACTTGGTCTATGGTGGGCAGGGCTACACTCTTGTTGCACTTGAATTGATGGGGTAAGGTTTCGGAGATATGCTCTACTGTTACTCCAGAACTACTGGTCATGGTGATGGCTTTCTTAGCACAGTCTATCAGTCCTTTATGCCTTGACATCCAGTCCATACCTAGTACTACTTCCAATCCTTTGGTTCCAAGTATAATTATGTTAGCATAAAAATCTATCCCATGTATTCTGATAGGCACAGCCTGGCAAATTTTTCTAGCTTTGGTTGTTGAACCGGGGATTTGAACTATCATGACATGCTTCAGATTGGTTGGGTGAATCTTACTAGTGCATGCAAATTCTTCGGTGACAAATGAATGCGATGCTCCCAAATCAAACAATACTCTTGCTAAAACTGAGTTGACAGAAAACATACCCAGCACTACGTCTGGCGCTTCCTGGGCTTCTTCTGCGTTCATGTGGAAGAGACGGCCGTTGCGCTTGTGAGGGTTCCCTGGGGAAAATCTTCTTCCTAGTTGAACACGGCGCTGCTACTGAGCTAGGGCATTGACATTGGCATTGGCTACAGTCTTCTTGGGACACTCATTGGAGTAGTGACCCTTCTCTCCACACTCGAAACAAGTTATCTGGGACTTGTCCTTGACTGCGACAGGTACAACATTGCTGCCAGTTCTGAGTGCAGTGTTGTTGTTGTTGCTGGTGTTCCTTGGAGGTGCACGGTTGAAATTGTTGGCATTGCCGGAGTTGTGATTGTTTCCTCCGGGCTTCCCATTGCCTCCGCTACAGTTGGGGTAGCTTGGGCGAGACGTTGGGGGTCGGTTGTTCCTTGGTGCATATCCCGATGAGGGGTTGAGACGGTACTTCTGGTGACTGTTGGATCCAGACTGTTGCATCATACGATGCTTGCAGTTGTCGTTTGCCTGGTTAATCTTCCCTTCCATCTGAATGGCAGAGTCGACTAGCTCTTCGAGATCCTCGAAACGGATGTTGACGAGGACAGTCTGCATCTCATCATGCAGTCCGTTCAGGAATCTCTCCTTCTTCTTGGCCTCTGTGTTTATCTCATTAGGTGCATAACTGGCAAGTGACAGGAATCTATCACGGTACTCCACCACAGTCATTCTTCCTTGCTTCAATTCGCAGAACTCATCCCTCATCCTGTTGACTAGACCTTGCGGCGCGTGGGTGCGGCTGAACTTGACTTTGAATGCTTCCCATGTCATCACTTGACCATGGTTCATATTGCGGATACTATTCCACCAAACTCTTGATCTCCTGCTAGGTAGTGGGTGGCAAAGAGAACTTTCTCATTTTCATCGACTCTTGCAACTTCTAAGTTGTTTTCCATGGTCCGCAACCAGTCATCAGCATCTAATGGGTTTTCAGATTGGCTGAAGATTGGAGGATTGGTGTTCTGAAAATTCTTCAGCTTGGATCCTTGATGATCCTGATGTCCATGCCCTTGGTTATTGAGAGCCATCTGGGAGATCTGTTGAAGTGTTGCCAAGTTAGCTTGGCGCTCCGCCCTGCTTGCTTCACGGTTTGTGATGAGATTCTACAAGATCTGCAACATTAGGTCTTGCGACGAACTGCTCCCTCCTTGGTTTCCACGAGTCATATGAAGATTGAGATAGATATAGGGGTAAGAGGGAAGTTCTAAGGTTCATGGTTTTTGGTTTTCAAAGCTAAAACTTTGAGTTAGACTCAGGTTTTTCCACTAACTTCATTTCATTCATGCAAACAACACACGATACAAACACACACCACAATAATCAAAGGGAAAACAGATGGTTTGAAGAACCATTCTGTAAGCTACGATACAGTGGGACCGATACATCTCATGCTATGATAGTGCTCTAGTGCATCTACTCATCGTCGATGAAGTCGGAGTCCTCATCATCAGTGTAGAAGTCCACGGCATCCTCCTCTAGAAAGTCATCATCGTTGGTGAGGTAAGAATCCATGTCTCCCTGTATGTCTTCACCCTCCTCTTCTTCTTCCTTTGCTGCAAGCTGAGCTTCCTGCTCCTTGACGGTCTTCTCGAGGTCGGCCACCTTCTTGCGAAGACGGGCGATGGTGCGATCCTTCTTTGCACGCTGGCAGTGAAGAGACTGGCGATCCTGGATGATCAGTGCGAAAGTCTGGGCCTTCTGGTCGGCAATGGCACGGTTCTGGTTGGCTAACTCCCTAGTATTGTACAGTTCCTGCTGTCTATCATGCAGCAAGAATTCAAGATTCTCCACTTGACGCCTTAACTCTGGGTGACCTGGCATCTCCATCGGCATTCCCATGAAGTCACGTCTTGCATAGTGGGCAAAACGGGTTCCTTGGATCTTGTTGACGCTGAGAGCACATAGACGTGCGAGAGCTTCATGCATTGCCCTGGCTAATCCATCTAGCCAGTTCTTCTCTCTCACGGAGAACTGAATTCTCCCAGAAGTTGGTGCTTCGATGCTTCCTCTAAGATCTGCGGTGAATAGCCACTGTAAGTCTCATCCTGGGGGGTCCTGGAAGTTGAGCTACAAGAAACTCCGGATGTGGGCGTCCCAGTAACTCTGATAGTGAATCCAGATCCCTCTCGAAGATCATCTGACCTCCGTTTCTCAACTGGTAAAACTTGCTGAACTGAGTCTCCATCTACAAGAATTAAGGATGAGGAAGTTAGTTAAGTGATCAAGTGTGTCAAATTTTAAGTAGTAATGTAAGAATTTTGAGGAACATGAATTTTTGAGAAAGAATGAGTTCACAAGGATAAGAGAGGGGATAGTTTTTTTTGTAAATACTCACTTTGGTTTTGAAACTAAGTTTTTGTTCGGACGTCCATTCTAACTAGGGTCTCCTATGGTCAGGATGGCTCTGATACCAACTTGACAACACCCGGATTTTTAATCCCAGATGCCCGTTATGCCATACCTCGCAATCCTAGGATTACCATTTTTGCGAGACATAACAGACATAACATATTGGATATCACAGTACATCATCCATTACAAACCATACATAAGGTCTTACACAAATAAGGATCTCATGATCCAGTCTTAGTACAACAAGAAGCGGAAATAAACGATAAGCGTAGCGGTGAGGTCCATCTTCAGGGGCACAGGCAATGCTGACGAAGGCAGATAGTCCTAGTTATCATAGCCGTCCTATTGGCCATCATCTTGATAGTCTCCTTCATAGTCTGGCCATGAGAATAGCCAGGGACAAAAGCCATGAGTACTCTTTAAGTACTCGCAAACTACCACTAACAAGTAATATAGTTCTAAGTTAAGTGCTAAATCTAAGTTTAACTATAAAGTTAAGTTTGAAACCTAAGCTTAGTTTAGAAGTAAAGAAAGATAAAATAAAGCTCTAGAATCACTTAAGTTGGGAAGCTATTGTCATAAACACAACCCTGTTGTGGTCAAGTCAAGATTCATCATTCATTTCATAAGTTGTTTGGAAAACATCTGACAACGAAACAGTATGCCCATTCCAATTGTCCATAACCGCGGAGGCGGCTATTCGAATAGTTTGACACTCTGCAGAGGTGGTACACTTTCACCACAAGATTTGATACATCCGTTAGGGATAACCCTGAATCATCATGCTTAGTATGCAGATAATCAAACATAACTTTCCCTTTACACACCCTAGTATAAGAACCTCTCCTATGAGCATGGCCTCCCAACCATGACCATCAGTCATCTTGGGCACTGCATAGGTGGACAACATTGAGAGATAGCCTCAGCTCAGACCTCTCTCGCGAGGGAACTAATACTAATGCATAGAAATTTCTAGCTGAGCCTTACCCAATTCAGGTAGTGTGGTTCTATGGTAAATTTGGAATGGTATCGCATCCGAATCCAACCATCAGTTTTATAAAAGGGTTAAGGCTCATGCCTCAACATTTTCATCATCATAAACCATTTGTGTTTCTCAACACATGTCAAAACATTTCAATAGAATGACTCATCATTCCAAGGTTTTTACAATTCATTTTCACCAAGTGTTCCCATCTAAAGTGACTCAAATTTTTGATCTACTCTAAACTACTACGTTAAGAGTGTTCACTAATGTGGGAATGGTGGGATCAATCTCATGCCATAGAATGACATCTAAAGAGTTCTAAATAGGTCAAGTTTTGTACTCTTTATGCTACCTTCAAAACAAGTAAAGAACTTTGGGTAAAGTAAAGGAAGTAAAGCTTGTAAGTAAGACTTGTGGTATCTAATAGTCAAAGGAGTGTGACCAAAGCATGCCTAAAGCATCTTTGCTAAACGATCTAGTTTAATCCTAGCTTTCTAAGCATTATACTGGCATGTGTTAGCTTGCATTGCTAATGGTGGCTGGCCTTGGTTGGTGCGGTGGTTGAAGTTTTCTTCTTCTTCTTCTTCTTCTTCTTCTTCTTCTTGGTAGAACTCGTCCTCCTCGAAAGCTTGGTCGGTACTATCGTCTATAAATACATACGGAGTACATAATCACCAAACAATACTTAACTAGTCTAATTAGCATTCTAAGGTACACATTTGATGATCTATTATCATCTCAAGCATCACAAGTTTAATTCAATAGTTTCACTCTTTTTATTTTAGAAAAGTAATTTCTACTCATTGAAAAATTAACTAAGATTTAATATTCACCACTTAAAATATGGGATCATGTGGACACATGTCATCACCACATATTCTAACATGTGAGAGTGTGATTTAAAGGTTGGATCAATATTACTTTGGTTTAAGTTCATTATTTAATGATTTCAAGTGACTAGAAATGCCTATATAGCATTATTTTGGTACTAGTCCAAAGTCACTACATGTAAACCTTAATATTATTACATATTCAGATAGGTATGATGAAATGTGAATTTTGAGAGTTGGAATCAACTCAAAATCTATCTTGGTTGAGTTTATAAAAATGTTGCTAGGTACAAATGCTGCTGTTTTGTTATTTTTACTAGGAGATATCTATAACTATAATTGAATTAAATCCAACGGGCTTGGATAGATCATTTCAATACCTTTCAGGCAAAATTGGTTTCATGCAATTTGGATTTGTCAAACTCCTAGAATTGATTTTTAAACTAGTGGACAGAAACTAGATTAACTCTAAATAGAAAAAAATAAATTTGAAACTCTAACACGCGCGGGAACTAACTGGGACGGACCATCTATGCACAATGCGCGCAACAGGTTTCCTGACATGCGGGATCCACCGGTCAGCGGCAAAAAACACCAAAACGGTATCTAGCATCCTAGGCCACACGATCTAAAGAGGATCTAACGGTGGAGAGTCATCGTCGATGACGGATCACTCCGGCGAGAGCTTGACCTAGACGCGGCAGTGGGGGTCGACTGGGGGCATACAGGGCTCCAGCAAGGTCGGTGAGCCCGGAAAACGGGCTGGTAGATGACAGCGAGGTGAGGCGCGGTTGCGGCGGAGCTTGGGGTGCCCTAAATCGCACACGCCCTTCTCCTCCTGCTGCGGCGGCTTCGGCTCCAATTCCGGTGAGACAGAGCTCGAGCAGCGTCGGCTAGAGGTGGGTAAGGTTCAGAGAGAGGTGGGGAGTGAGTGAGTGTGGAGAATTGAAGCTGGGGTGGCCGCTTTATATAGGGTCGACGAGGGGGCAGAGCGAGCTCCGGTGAGGTCATCGATGACGATGATGCGGGGCTCTCTCAGCATGGGTGAGGGTGGTGATGGATTCTCTGTCCCCTGGCAGTCCTCTAGGGCTTAAAGGCGCGGCAAGGCGAGGTCTCTACGGGTCGGGAGCGTGCGGCGAACTGAGCACGGGCGGCGGTGTTCGACGCGGTTCCTCCGGGCTGCTGGTCATGAGGCGGCGAACGAGGATGTCTGGGCGGTTGCTGGGCCTGCTGTGGGTGCTTCCATGCAAGGCTAGAGCTAGGTGAGGCCGGTGCTGCTCTAGCTGGTGCGGCGCTCCGGGTGATCGACATGGCGGATAGAGGCATGGGCGCGAGCAAATGCGGCTGGTCCTCCGCTCGATTTTGGTCGGGGGCTGGTCGAGGCGGTGCGGTGTGATGGCGCTTGTCTGCCAGCGAGCGAAGGAGAGCGCGTGACAAGCTGAGGCGAGCTGTCCATGGTCGACCTGGCGCATGGCGTCGGGTGGCTTGGTACTGGAGCAGATAGGAGAGAGGGAGAGAGAGCTAGGGTCGGGGTTTTAGCTGGGGGGACAAGGGGACCAAGTTAGGCCCAAATGTAGAGCAACACCACTGCTCACTATAGTGTTTTGGAATTTGCAAGATTTGTGTCTGCCACCTGTTTGATGAAATGGCCACAAGAAGCAAAAGTTTGAATTTTGGTTTCAAATTTTTTGAGTGATCTCCACTAGTACTAGGTAGTCTCTGGTTGCAAGGGTTTTGAAAGTGGAGCTCAATTTGATGGTTTTTGAAATAGGGGTGATCTAGGCATATGCATTGAATTCAATTTTCACATGCCATTTAAAATAAGTATTTGAATGTTTTTAACAGATCAAAAAGTGGGCCTTGGTACCTCATTATGTGTACTAGCAAGGGGTGTAAAGATCCAAAAATGTTTCTGTTCAGTTTGGAGTACTAGGAATAGCCAAAGTAGGCATGATAGTTAACTTGGCCAAAATGACCATTCATTTCAATTATTCATTTTGAGTTGTTTTTCTTTGGGAAAAGTCTAGGAATGATTTAGATGATGTTTATTTCACCTAAGAAACATTTTAGAAGCAATGGATCATAGAACCATGGCAATTCAAATCAACTCCTAATTTAAATGCACATACACATGAATGCTTTCATTTTTAGTTTGGAAAAGTTTTTGTTAACCCTAATTTTGATGATCTGGATCTTGATAAGCTTGGATTGAAGTTTTGGGATGTTACACTAAACCAAGTTATTCCAATGAGTCCACCATACCTACCTACTAGCATATGCTATTCCAAGTATATTCATGCTTTTGTTTACCTTCCAAATTGAACTTGTTATGAGAAAACTAGTGATTAAAGCTCTCACAAACTTGATGGCACACTTTACTTTTCTTGCCCTTAAAAAACTTGAACCATTGTGTCGTCTATGTTGCATATGATTGCACTTATTTGTTGGGAATTAGTAGAACCATGCTATCATGGGGAACGCTTTCAACATTGCACTGGTACTTTGTACCTAGTTGATATCATGCTTTTTTGTCTATGGATGTCGTCGGTGTGAAATGAAAGGGGAGCTTGTAAGTCCATGGAGTTATGTATATGTGTTAGAGAAACGCCTGTGCCGCTGGTCTAATCCATGCTGACATGGTGGAAACCTGCAGCGTAACCATAATGAGCTGTCTATGAAGCATTCTTCTTATAAAAAAAGAGTCCTATATTGAGAAAAAAAAGAGAAAAAGAAAAATAAAAGAGATTATGAAAAGAGGAAAGAGAGAAAAAAGCACCATATTCCCATGGTAAATAAGAAGATTGCTGAGATGCTCGTTGTCTGCTTGCCTTGGCATTTTGATATGGGGATTCTTCCGTATCATCGGGCAAGGGGTACCCCGTTGGCGGTTCTCTATGATACACATGTACTTACGATGACAAGAACTTACCGGTGACTAAACTTGAGTAGCATGAGGAGCGGCCCTCGTATTCAAGGGACATGAGATTTCTAACTTATACTTTGTCAAGCATGTACACCATAGTTTGTTCACTTTAATCTTAATCACTTCAAGATGCTTATGATAGGGGCAATGAGAGCTGAAAGCTATAAGTACCATAATTTTTGGAAGCTCTTTATGAAACTTGAATCCCTACTTCCTTTTACAAAGGCTTTTCTTCCACCATTATATTGAGTCTTCACCTTCTATCTTTATGCACCTACTTTGAGAGCATAGTGGCCATTTTAGTTCTATGTGCATTGTCCCAAGACTAGTTGATTGATGCATAATTTGATATTGCTTGTTTTAAACTATTTGTATCTAGTCACTCTTATTAACATTGAAGGTGTCCTATGCATTTATATTTGCTACTCTATGAGGGACAAGCTGAATGCTATTATGCTATGTTTTCTTTATGTGAAACAAACAAACGTCTTGCAAAGCATTGTTATTCATGAATCTTTTGTTTGTGCCTTTTCATGTTGCATCATAGTTTCTTTGTCTTATTGCTCGAACTTTGTATTTCATGTTATGATAGAAGTAATATGATCCCAGTTTTGAATGTTCTACAAATACTTTGATCAAGTTTATGATGGTGCATGTCACCTCAAAAATTATTCTTTGTTTTTATCACTTACCTACTCAAGGACGAGCAGGAGTTAAGCTTGGGGATGTTGATACATTGCAAATGTACCTATAATTTTTGATGTTCCATGCTTGGTTTTTATCTACTTTCTTGTGTTTTGTCCACACTTTGGAGTACTTTTCATATGATTTCTTGGACTAACCTATTAAGAAGAGCCACAGTGCCAGCTGCCTATTTTCTGCTGTTTTTGGTCCAGGAAGTCAGAAAATGAATATTCTCGGAATTGGACGGGACAAAAGACAAAGTTATTATTTTACCGGGGACACTTGGAGCCAGAATATGAGACGAAGAAGGGCCAGAGGGTGGCCACACCACCTGGCAGCGCGGCTAGGCTTGGCCAGGCCAGGTACCCCCCCGGCCTCTCCTTCCACCTATATATTGCCTCTAATACGGAAACCCTAAGTACCCGATCAAAATTCCACGAAAGAGTCTGTAGCTGCCGTCATCTCCATCCCTAGATCGGGAGGGATCTGAAGCTCTTCCCGGCACCCTGCCGGAGAGGGGAATTCACCCTGGAGGCCTTCTTCATCATCATGCAAGCCTCCGGTGTGATGCGTGAGTAGTTTATCTCTAGACTACGGGTCCATGTAGTATCTAGATGGCTGGTTCTCCTCCTTTGTGCTATCATGTCTAGATCTTGTGAGCTCCGTTCATGATCAAGATCATCTATTTGTAATTCTGCATGTTGGGTTTGCGGGGATCCGATGGATATTGAGATGCTACTTCAGATTGATTATTGATTCTATCATGTCTTTGTTATTTCTGATCTTGCATGCTTTCCATTGTTAGTAGCTATCTTGGCCAAGTAGATGCTAGCAACTCCAAGAGTTAGTATTTATGCTCGATAGTAGGTTCATGCCTCTGGTAATCTGGGGAAGTGACAGAAATCTCTAAGGTACTAGATGTGCTATTGCTACTAGGGAGAAAACAACAATCCTTTGTTCATAGAACAATCATATTGTTTACTTTACACGCAATTCATAATGCAATAATCTGTTGCTTGCAACTTAATACTGGAGGGCGTTCAGATGATAACCTGAAGGTGGATTATTAGTCATAGATGCAGTTGGATGGTGGTCTATGTATAATGTTGTAATGCCCAATCGAAGCTCAAAGGAGTCAAGATGATTAGTATATGCATGTATTGCTTTCTCGATGTTTGTCAATTGCCCCGCTGTAATTTGTTCACCCAGCACGTTATCTATCTTAAGGAGAGCCACCTCTAGTGAACTATGGACCCCGGTCCTTTCTTTTACATTCAATCTACAATCAACTATTTACTGCTTTGTGTTTATTTTATGCAAACTATTACTTCCTTCCATTTGATACGTTTAATTCTTTGTTTTCAGCAAAACCGGTGAGATTGACAACCTCATCGTAAGTTGGGGGCAAAGTTCTGTGGTTGTGTTGTGCAGGTCTCCACGTTGCTGCTGGCACCGGTAGTGCGCCCTGCCAACGTTCAGCTAGCTACACCTTTGGGGTGTTTCCTTGCTCCTACTGGATTGATAACCTTGGTTTCGTACTGAGGAAAGACTTGTTGTTGTGCTCATCATACCTTCCTCTTAGGGTTCCCCAACGAGCTCGATATATTTTGGGCCATCAGAGACCCAGGGATTCCAAATATCCCTTGCTCTATTAAGAATAGTTATGTTAGAACTGCTTTGAGTGATTTGCGAGCTGGAGTTAGTGTTATGCCTTTCTCTCTCTATAAGAGACTTCAACTAGAAAAATTAATACCAACTGATATATCTTTGCAAATGGCTGATAAATCTACCACTATTCCTGTTGGTATATGTGAGGATGTACCTGTTCAAGTGGCTCATAATTGCTTGATATTAACTGATTTTTTTGTGCTTGAAATGCCTGAAGATGATAATATGTCTATTATTCTTGGGAGACCTTTTCTAAATACTGCAGGAGCTGTTATTAATTGTAATTAAGGAAAGGTGACTTTCAATGTTAATGACAAGGAACATGTTGGAGATATGCCCAAGAGGCAATAATAAAAGTGATTGTTATTATATCTTTGTGTTTATGATGAATGTTTACATCCCATGCTATAATTGTATTATTAGGAAACACTAATAAATGTGTGTTTTCTAAACATATAAGAGTCCCTAGTAAGCCTCTTGTTGAACTAGCTTGTTGATTAATGGATGATCATGGTTTCCTTATCATGGACATTAGGATGAGATTAATAACAAGGTTATGTCACTGGAAGAATGATGTGATGGACACACACCCATAGTAAGCATAGCATAAGATCAAGTCATTAAAGTTCGTATTGCTATAAGCTTTCAAATACATAGTAACCTAATCCTTCGACCATGAGGTTATGTTAATCACCATCACCGGATGGATACTTTGATGACATCAAACGCTGCTTCATAACTGTGTGGTTATAAAGGTGTCATTGGGTATTCTGAAAGTATGTGTTGAAGCGCATGAACCAAGATTGGGATTTGTCCATCCATATGATGGATAGATATGCTCTGGGCCCTCTCGGTGGAATGTCATCTAGTTAGCTTGCAAGCATGTGACTAGGTCACAAGGGATGACATATCACGGAAGGAGTAAAGTGTACTTATCAGTAACGAGGTAGAACTAGGTATGGAGATACCGACGATCAAACCTCGGATGAGTATAGTATCGCGAGACAAAGGGAATTAGTTTCGTATGTAAATGGTTCAATCGATCGCGAAGTCATCGTTGAGTATGTGGGAGCCATTATGGATCTCCAGGTCCCGCTGATGGTTATTGATAGGAGATGTGTCTCTGTCATGTCTGCATATTCACGAACCGTAGGGTGACACACTTAAGGTTCGAAGTTGTTTTAAGTAGATATGGAATATGCGTTGGAGACCGAATGTTGTTCGGAGTCTCGGATTGGATTCGGGACATCACGAGGAGATCCGGAATGGTCCGGAGAATAAGATTCATATATTGGGGATCATATTCTGGGTTAGGAAATGTTCCAGAGTATTTGTATGAGGGTTCTAGAAGGTTTCGGAATGTTCCGGAAGGTTCTGGAAGGTTTCTTGGAGTTTGCTTGAAAACCAAGGAAGGGATCAAGGAGTCCTGGTGGGTCAAGACTAGGAGTCGTGGGGGAGGAGGACTCCTCCCCCCTCCCCAATCCACCGGCCCTAGAGGGAGGGGAGTCCTACAAGGACTCCCCCTCCCATGGCGCCTCACCCCCTTTAAATAGAGGGGCAGGGGCTCCCCCTCCACTCCTGCTCCATAACTCCCAATCTCTGCCGCCTCTCTCCTCCTCCTTTCTTCTGCACAGGCATAGGCGAAGCCCTGCAGAATTCTCTACTCCACCACCACCACCACCACACCGTCGTGCTGCTGGGATTCCGTGGAGAAGATCTACTACCTCCGCTGCTCGCTGGAACGAGGAGAGGAAGGTCTGCTTCGACTCCGCACGTGTGACCGACTGCGGAAGCGCTGCCGGAACGCGGCGCCGGAAGGATCGTCCACACGATCTTGAGATCAGCAAGTGATCGACTACATCAACCACGAGATCTAATCTCGTTAACGCTTTCGGATCTACGAGGGTTAGTTCCTATCTATCTCGTTGCACATGTCTAATAGATTAGATCTTGGCTTTTATCTAGATTAGATCTTGGCTTTTATCTAGATTAGATCTGGGTTTTGTTCGTTCTTGCGGTAGAACTTTTTTGTTTTCCATGCTACGAACCCATTAGTGGTATCAGAGCCGTATCTATGCGTAGATCTGTTGCACGAGTAGAAGACAATGTTTTTGTGGGCGTTGATGCTTTTGTTGTCGGTGTATTAGCGTGTACTTTGCATCTTGCGGCATGGTGGGATGAAGCGGCTCGGGCTAACATTACATGTCATCGCACATGAGACTTGCTCCACGCTTGACGTGCAACTTGCTTTGCACAAGTGGCTTTGCGGGTGTCTGTCTCTCCCACCATAGTTATGATTCAATTTACAATGAGCATCTGACAACACTTGTATCAACGTTGTGGTCCTTGTTCGTAGGTAAAATCGGTCTTATGCGAAATCCCCAAACCACGTAAAACATGTAAATAAAATTAGAGGCGTCTAACTTGTTTTTGCAGGGGTTTTGTGATGTGATATGGCCATCATGTGATTGTGATTGTATTTGATGTATGCAATGATCCTTGTTGTAATATGGCAACCGGCAGGAGCCTAAGGGTTGTCTTTAATTCTGTTAAGACCTGCATGTCTATTCATCTTGTAATAGCTTTATTCCAAGTAGTTGTAATAGTTGCTAGTGATGATGGACAACCATGAAGCGGCGCCACTGACCTTGACGCAATGCTGGTGATGATGGAGATCATGTTCGTGCTTTGGAGATGGAGATCAAAGGCGCAAGAAGAAAAGGCCATATCATATCACACTAATTATGAATTGCCTGTGATGTTAATCCTTTATGCATCTTGTATTGCTTAGATCATGACGGTAGCATTATAAGATGATCCCTCTCACTAAATATCAAGTAATAAAGTGTTCACCCTTAGTTGGCACCATTGCTAAGACTCGTCGTTTCGAAGCATCTCGTGATGATCGGATGTGATAGATTCTACGTGTGCATACAACGGGTGCAAGCCAGATTTGCACATGCGGAAACTAATGTTATCTTGACGAGCCTAGCATGAACAGACATGGTCTCGGAACACGGAATACCGAACGGTAGAGCATGGGTCATATAA
Organism: Avena eriantha; assembly: GCA_910589775.1. Taxonomy (NCBI): domain Eukaryota; kingdom Viridiplantae; phylum Streptophyta; class Magnoliopsida; order Poales; family Poaceae; genus Avena; species Avena eriantha. The sequence continues at coordinate 223,345,728 of OU342742.1, forward strand.
ATGATATGATGAACATGAAGATTGTTCGCCGATGAAACTACATCTTCTCTCGTGAAGATCGGACTTGATGTAGTGGACTTGGTTCGTGTAATCACTAAGACAATGTGAGGGATGTTGTTTTGAGTGGGAGTTCACCTAGTTAACTTAAGTATTAAATTTGAACTCAATTTGTCATAAACTTAGTCTAAACTACTTGTAAATTGTTGTAGATTATGGCGACCCCCTCCATCAATTTCAATGCGTTCCTAGAGAAAGAAAATCTTAAGAACAATGGAAGCAATTTCACGGATTGGTTCCGTGGACTGAAGATCGTCCTCAGGGCTGGTCAGTTGACCTATGTGCTCGAAGCACCGCTAGGTGACCCACCTACAGATAATGCCACCGATGACGAAAATAATGTTTTCGCCACTCGGAAAAATCATTACTCCACAGTGCAGTGTGCCATCCTGTATGGTTTAGAAGCGGAGCTCCAAAAGCGTTTTGAGCACCACGACCCGTTCGAGATCATTAAGGAGCTCAGGCTAATTTTTGAGACTCGCGCGGCCATGGAGAGCTATGAGGCCTCCGAAAAGTTCTTTAACTGTAAGATGGAAGAGGGAAGCTCCGTTAGCGAGCACGTGCTCACATGTCTGGGTACACAAACAAGCTCCAAGAATTGGGGATATCAATTCCTAATGAATTGGGGATTCACCGTCTCCTTCAATCACTGCTACCAAGTTACAAGAACTTTGTGATGAACTACAACATGCACTGCATGAACAAGACGTTGCCTGAACTATCGTCCATGCTGAAAACTGCTGAAGTGGAGATCAAAAAGGAGCACCAAGTGTTGATGGTCAATAAGACCACCAATTTCAAGAGACAGGGCAAGCATAATAACAAGGGCAACTTCAAGAAGGACGGCAAGAAAGTTGCCGCACCTGCTAAGAAGCCCAAGGCTGGTCCTAAGCCTGAAACTGAGTGCTTCTACTGCAAGGGTGCTGGTCACTGGAAGCGTAACTGCCCCAAGTACCTGGCGGATCTGAAGAACGACAACATCAAGAAGAAAGGTATATTTGATATATGTGTTATAGATGTGTATCTTACTAGTAATCGTAGTAGTGCCTGGGTATTTGATACTGGTTCGGTTGCTCATATTTGTAACTCGAAATAGGAGCTGCGGAATAAACGAAGACTGGCAAGAGACGAGGTGACGATGCGCGTTGGAAATAGCTCCAAGGTTGATGTGATCGTCGTCGGCATGCTCCCTCTACATCTACCTTCGGGATTAGTTTTAAATTTAAATAATTGTTATTTGGTGCCTGTGTTAAGCATGAACATTATATCTGGATCCTGTTTATTGCGAGACGGTTACTCTTTTAAGTCCGAGAATAAAGGTTGTTCGATTTATATGAGTAATATCTTTTATGGTAATGCACCTGGGATGAATGGTTTATTCTTACTGAATCTCGATAGTAGTGATACACATGTTCACAACATAGATGCTAAACGAATAAAATTGAATGATAATTCTACATAAATGTGGCACTGTCGTCTTGGTCACATTGGAGTGAAGCGTATGAAGAAACTCCATTCTGATGGACTTCTTGAATCACTTGATTTTGAATCACTTGAAAGATGCGAAGCATGTCTAATGGGAAAAATGACTAAGACTCCATTCTCTGGTACAATGGAGCGAGCTACAGACTTATTGGAAATAATACATACCGATGTGTGCGGTCCAATGAGTGTAGCATCGCGTGGTGGATATCGTTATGTTCTCACTTTCACGGATGACTTGAGTAGATATGGGTATGTCTACTTTATGAAACATAAGTCCGAAGCTTTCGAGAATTTTAAGGAATTTCAGAGTGAAGTGGAAAATCATCGTAACAAGAAGATTAAGTTTCTGCGTTCTGACCGCGGAGGTGAATATCTGAGTTATGAGTTTGGCATGCATTTAAAGAAATGTGGAATACTTTTACAGTTGACACCGCCGGGAACACCACAGCGTAATGGTGTGTCCGAACGTCGTAATCGAACTCTCTTAGATATGGTTCGGTCTATGATGTCTCTTACAGATTTACCGTTATCATTTTGGGGCTATGCATTAGAGACAGCCGCATTCACTTTAAATAGGGCACCATCTAAATCCATTGAAATGACACCGTACGAATTGTGGTTTGGTAAGAAACCTAAGTTGTCGTTCCTTAAAGTTTGGGGTTGCGAGGCATATGTAAAGAAGTTACAACCTGATAAGCTAGAACCCAAAGCGGAGAAATGCGTCTTCATAGGATACCCTAAAGAAACAATTGGGTATACCTTCTATCATAGATCCGAAGGCAAAGTTTTCGTTGCAAAGAATGGTTCCTTTCTTGAGAAGGAGTTTCTCTCGAAGGAGGTGACTGGAAGGAAAGTAGAACTCGATGAGGTTATTGAACCTTCTCTCAGATTTGAGAGTAGCGTAGCACCGGAAGATGTTTTTGTGCCGCCTGCACCAATTGAAGAGGAAGCTAATGATAATGATCATGAAACTTCAAATGAAGTTACTGCTGAACCTCGCAGGTCAACAAGGGTTCGTACCACTCCTAATTGGTATGACTCTGCCTTGAACGTCATGTTGGTGGACAACGATGATGACCCTACGACGTATGAAGAAGCTATGGTGAGCCCAGATTCCGACAAATGGCTAGAAGCCATGAAATCCGAAATGGGATCCATGTATGAAAACCAAGTGTGGACTTTGGTGGACTTACCGGATGGCCGTAAGGCTGTCGAGAACAAATGGATTTTCAAGAGAAAAACAGATGCTGATGGTAATGTTACCATCTATAAAGCTCGACTTGTCGCGAAAGGGTTCTGACAAATTCAAGGAGTTGACTATGATGAGACATTCTCACCAGTAGCGAAGCGAAAGTCTGTGAGGATTTTGTTAGCAATTGCTGCACAATTCGATTATGAGATTTGGCAGATGGATGTAAAAACGGCGTTCCTTAATGGTGACATTGAGGAAGAGTTGTATATGGTACAACCCAAGGGTTTTGTCGATCCTAAAGATGCTGACAAGGTATGTAAGCTTCAGCGCTCCATTTATGGACTGAAGCAAGCATCCCGGAGTTGGAATCAACGTTTTGATAAAGTAATCAAAAAATTTGGGTTTATACAAACTTATGGAGAAGCTTGTATTTACAATAAAGTGAGTGGGAGCTCTGTAGCATTCCTAGTACTATATGTAGATGACATATTGTTGATTGGGAATGATATAGAACTTCTTAATAGCGTCAAAACCTATTTGAATAATAGTTTTTCAATGAAGGATCTTGGCGAAGCGGCATACATTCTAGGCATCAAGATTTATAGAGATAGATCAAGACGCCTAATAGCGCTTTCACAAAGTACATACTTGGACAAAGTTCTAAAGAAGTTTAGAATGGAAGATAGCAAGAAAGGGTTCGTGCCCATGTTGTCAGGTAAGACCTTGAGTAAGACTCAAAGTCCAGCTACGGCAGAAGATAGAGTGAAAATGAATAATATTCCCTATGCCTTGGCCATAGGTTCTATCATGAATGCCATGCTGTGTACAAGACCGGATATAGCACATGCTATTAGTTTGACTAGCAGATATCAAAGTGATCCTGGAATGGAGCACTGGACAACGGTCAAGAATATCGTAAAGTACCTAAATAGGACTAAGGATATGGTTCTTTCTTATGGAGGTGATGAACAGCTTGTTGTAAACGGTTACACCGATGCTAGTTGGAACACCGATCCGGATGACTCGAAGTCACAGTCGGGATACGTATTTATTTTGAATGGTGCTGCAGTGAGCTGGAGGAGTGCGAAGCAAAGCGTTGTGGCGAAATATTCAACTGAATCGGAATACATAGCTGCTTTGGAGGATGCACAAGAAGCCGTTTGGATGAAGGAATTCATTACTGAACTTGGCGTGGTTCCCAGTGCATTGGACCCGATGGCCATCTACTGTGACAACACAGGTGCCATAGCTAATGCACAGGAGCCAAGGTCACATAGCAAGCTGAAGCACATCAAGCTACGTTTCCACGCTATTCGCGAGTATGTCCGAGATGGTGACATAAAGATTTGCAACGTACACACTAATCTGAATGTGGAAAATCCGTTGACTAAACCTCTCCCTAGGGCAAAACATGACCAACACCAGAACGCCATGGGTGTTCGGTATATTACCATGTAATCTAGATTGTTGACTCTAGTGCAAGTGGGAGACTGTTGGAGATATGCCCAAGAGGCAATAATAAAAGTGATTGTTATTATATCTTTGTGTTTATGATGAATGTTTACATCCCATGCTATAATTGTATTATTAGGAAACACTAATACATGTGTGTTTTGTAAACATATAAGAGTCCCTAGTAAGCCTCTTGTTGAACTAGCTTGTTGATTAATTGATGATCATGGTTTCCTGATCATGGACATTAGGATGAGATTAATAACAAGGTTATGTCATTGGAAGAATGATGTGATGGACACACACCCATAGTAAGCGTAGCATAAGATCAAGTCATTAAAGTTCGTATTGCTATAAGCTTTCAAATACATAGTAACCTAATCCTTCGACCATGAGGTTATGTTAATCACCATCACCGGATGGATACTTTGATGACATCAAACGCCGCTTCATAACTGGGTGGTTATAAAGGTGTCATTGGGTATTCTGAAAGTATGTGTTGAAGCGCATGAACCAAGATTGGGATTTGTCCATCCATATGACGGATAGATATGCTCTGGGCCCTCTCGGTGGAATGTCATCTAGTTAGCTTGCAAGCATGTGACTAGGTCACAAGGGATGACATATCACGGAACGAGTAAAGAGTACTTATCAGTAATGAGGTAGAACTAGGTATGGAGATACCGACGATCAAACCTCGGATGAGTATAGTATCGCGAGACAAAGGGAATTAGTTTCGTATGTAAATGGTTCAATCGATCGCGAAGTCATCGTTGAGTATGTGGGAGCCATTATGGATCTCCAGGTCCCGCTGATGGTTATTGATAGGAGATGTGTCTCTGTCATGTCTGCATATTCACGAACCGTAGGGTGACACACTTAAGGTTCGAAGTTGTTTTAAGTAGATATGGAATATGCGTTGGAGACCGAATGTTGTTCGGAGTCTTAGATTGGATTCGGGACATCACGAGGAGATCCAGAATGGTCCGGAGAATAAGATTCATATATTGGGGATCATTTTCTGAGTTAGGAAATGTTCCAGAGTATTTGTATGAGGGTTCTAGAAGGTTTCGGAATGTTCCGGAAGGTTCTGGAAGGTTTCTTGGAGTTTGCTTGAAAACCAAGGAAGGGATCAAGGAGTCCTGGTAGGTCAAGACTAGGAGTCGTGGGGGAGGAGGACTCCTCCCCCCTCCCCAATCCGCCGGCCCTAGAGGGAGGGGAGGCCTACAAGGACTCCCTCTCCCATGGCGCCTCACCCCCTTTAAATAGAGGGGCAGGGGCGCCCCCTCCACCCCTGCTCCATAACTCCCAATCTTTGCCGCCTCTCTCCTCCTCCTTTCTTCTGCACAGGCTTAGGCGAAGCCCTGCAGAATTCTCTACTCCACCACCACCACCACGCCGTCGTGCTGCTGGGATTCCGTGGAGAAGATCTACTACCTCCGCTGCTCGCTGGAACGAGGAGAGGAAGGTCTGCTTCGACTCCGCACGTGTGACCGACTGCGGAAGCGCTGCCGGAACGCGGCGCCGGAAGGATCGTCCACACGATCTTGAGATCGACAAGTGATCGACTACATCAACCACGAGATCTAATCTCGTTAACGCTTTCAGATCTACGAGGGTTAGTTCCTATCTATCTCGTTGCACATGTCTAATAGATTAGATCTTGGCTTTTATCTAGATTAGATCTGGGTTTTGTTCGTTCTTGCGGTAGAATTTTTTTTGTTTTCCATGCTACGAACCCATCAGAACATACTGTCTATTTCCCCAAGAAGATTGATAGGACTTATGGTTTGAATTCAATTGAACATGTTGAGGGCATTCAAGTTGGAGAAATATATTGTCCCATACCACGAGAAAAAATTGAAACCATTATGATTGGGACCACTGCTATCAAAATCGAGGTAACATAATCATTACGGGAATACAAGTTTTGTCTCATATGAAATTGTTTTGGTAACAAGACCTGATCAACCTTGTTAACAAAAGGATTTCATTGAACAAAACAATGTTTTCACCGTGATTATCTCCGCTTACTTCTATTCTATCCATTTTAGTTTTTTTGCTTCCGTTTAGTTCTCTTTTTTGTTGTCAGTTGCTTGCATATTAGAGTGTTTTAGAACTTCTGTAGTTTTAGCCTTGTTTTGTCATTGCATCATTCTAGAAAATATTTTTCTGTCAGAAAATCATTCATCTATACCTGAAAATTGCCCAAAAATAAAGTGTCTCGAAAAATTCCAGAAAATTCATATTAAATTTTTACATGAAAAAGGGGCAGAGGAGTGCCTGGAAGGTACCAGGGGGCCCACCAGGCAGGCACACCACCTGGTGGTGCAGCCAGCCCTGGGGCGCGCCTGCCTATGGTGTGGGCCACCCCTGGCCCTCCACGCACTCTCTCACTTGCCACTTTCTTCTCTCTCCCGAGTAGACTCTAGTTCATTGCTCAAAATCGCGTTTTTGCTGTGCTTGCCCTCGATTTTCGATCTCCTTGCTCAGCCCATCTTTGCTGCTGAAATTTGGAGCATTTGTTCTCCGGTATGTGACTCCTCTGCTTGTCTAAGTAGATTTGTGTTTAGTGGTTTATATCTTGAGTATTTTGCTGCTGTAGGTGACAGGTTTTGAGTGCTTGTAAGCTTATTCAATGCTTAGAGATATAGTTTTGATGCATGTTTAGGCCTCTTACAAGTCCCTATGAGTAGTGCCCTTCATTATATATTCACTTTACATTCACTTGTTTAATAGATGTTTAAATTTCAGAATAGAAGATGAATGAGCATCAACTAAACCAACATGAACTGAGGGTGCCCGAGGTTATGAAGGTTCACCAAGAGGAGGAAGTTTTCCTTCCATCTATCCATGCTCCGAATTCATGAGAGCTGCAGGGATTTCCCAAGACTTCCATACCTTGGTTGCTAATGCAGGGTTGGAGCACTTTCTGGAAGATGAACCTTGTCAATTTGTGAAACTAACCATGTCTGTGGTGCAGGATTTTCGATTTAGTCACTCTCTGCCTAACCCCATGGTCCACTACAAAATTTACAATATAGCTGTCGACCTTTCTCTTGATGACTTTTGTGCAGCTATTAGGGTACCTCAGTGGGGATCATGTGGAAGGATTAAGGAGCGACCTGCACCACTCATGGATTTGTACGCAGAAATTTGCCAAGGAAGCATCTTCTCGAAGGAGAGCGGGAAAATCTGTAACATTCATCTCCCCTCCATTCGCTACTTTGCCTACTTTATTGCCAAGTGTGTTCTTGCTAGGAAAACTTCCAATAAGTTATCTTCATATGATCTAGCATTCTTCTCTGTTGCTCTTAAACGAGATAGGTCTTACAACTTGGGTGCTTTGATAGCTTTCCGTCTTGCTGCTAACCGCGAGAAAGGTGGAATTTGTGGGGGCCTCATTGCTTCTCGTTTACTAGCATTGCGTGGTTTAGTGCCTCATCATCTAGACCTACAATTTCCCATAGAAAGGCTTGATCTTAATTCCATGATACAACATAATTTTTTTTCCTCGTGGGCTAGTTTGTGTGAGTTGTCTTATGAAATAACCTTTCTCAAAGCTGGTTAGAGAAGGAGCAAGTCCGAGCCTGTTGTTCTTTTGCCTGAACCTATTTTGTTTAACCTTGATAACAGGGTAGGATGGTCCCTCACGGAGGAGGAGTTTGATACATACTTGGGAGAGCTCTCTCAACAGGAGCAGGATACTAGAAGGGAGGTCACGGATGATTCAGTCCAGCCCTCGAATGAGGGGGAGATGCAGCCTACTTATAATTGGGGAGCTTCTTCTTCTTCCCGCGGGCCTAACTACGATCATTCTTACAATGACCCGCCTTCTTGGAACTCTTACTCATATCTGGATTGATACCACTTAGGCCAAAAGCCTAAGCTTGGGGGGAGGTACATCGACATCACACTCATCTCCATATCATTTTGTGTCGATACTTTGTATATTCATGTTTCGTTCTCTTTTTAGTTTTTGCTCTTTCTTTGTTTTTGCTTTCAAAATCACAAAAACACTAAAAATATTTCTATTGTTTCTCTTTTGTTTGCTTCTTCTTTTGGCCTTGGTTTGCTCTTTTTGCTTTTCTTGAACTATTTGAAAAACCCAAAAAGATTTTGCTTTGCTTGTTCTTCCTTTTTGGTTCTTGTTTTAAAAAGAAAAAAAATCGAAAACACCAAAAGTATTTGTTGTTCTTCTTTGGTTTTGTGAGTTTTGTTGCAGGGTTCAGCAGTCCTCATTGGGATTTGGTTTCATATTATTATTCAAGCCACACAAGTGAATGGCAATAATGAGGATTAATCACAACTTAAAGTGTGGTAAGAGGCTGGTAACGAACTCTATTTGTTTTCATTTTTGTACATATACTCATCATTGGGGGCATGCTTAGTCTGCTCGTGTAGGGTGTATGTTATTTATGGATGCTTAGTAGTTCTTGCTTTCATATGATTAGTTCCAGCTTGCTAATAGTTTGTAGCATGTCTTATGAATGTTTGCTTGCATTACTCTATTCATAACTTGGTATGACACCATGGTATGCTCCTCTGAATGTTTCATTTGAATTGACTTGGCACATGCTCACGCATGCATATGACTGAAATAATCAGTTAAGCCTCGATGAACTATTTTGCCTTGAGGATCTTGAATCACTTTCATGCCATGATTAGTCCTGTTTTGTTGCAAGCATGATTATGACCGTTATTGCTCTCTCGTTTGTTGCTCCCTCTCTATTGCTAGCCTTCACTTGTGCTGAGTATAAGCATCACTTGTGCATCCAACTCCCCAAAACCAATTTTGCAAAAGTTTCCACCAAATCTTCCTATTGGCATCATTTGCTATTCCGTGCATATTAAGTATGCATTGTTTTCTTCCAAATAAAATGTTTGCTTGTTATGAGAAAGTTAGTTAGTAAAGCTCTCACGAACTTGATGGCACACTTTACTTTCTTGCACTCAACTTGTAGTATCACTTTACGCTTTGATCAATGATGTTTTGTCGCTCTGCATGATTATGGCCATTATTGCTCTCTTAGTTTATCGCTCCCAGTCTTTTACTAGCCTCCACAACCAAGTATGAGTTCCACTCATGCATCCAACTCCCTAAAACCAAGTTATTCCAAATAGTCCACCATACCTACCTATTAGCTTATGTTATTTCAAGTATATTCTTGTTTTTGTCTACCTTCCAAATTAAACTTGTTATGAGAAAACTAGTGATTAAAGCTCTCACGAACTTGATGGCACACTTTACTTTTTTGCATTTAATAAACTTGAACCATTGGGTCCTTCTTTGTTGCGTATATGCTTGCGCTTTATAAGTTGAAATTAGCAGAACCATGTATCATGGGGAACACTTTCAACATTGCACTTGTACTTTGTACCCCATTGGTATCATGTTCTTTTGCTTATGGATCCCGGCGGTGTGAAATAAAAGTGGAACTTGTAAGATCATGGAGTTTGTATGTGTGTTAGAGAAATGCCCGGGCCGCTAGCCTAAGCCATGCCTAATCATGGTGGAAACTTGCAGCATCACCATAATGAGCACTCTATGAAGCATCCTCAATAAAAACCTATGCAAATAGCAAATAAAAAGATCGCTGAGATGCACATTGTCTGCTTGCCTTGTCATTTTGATTATGGGATAGCTCCTGTATCATGTGCAAGGGGTACCCCATTGGCGGTTCTCTATGATACACATGTACTTACAATGACAAGAGCTTACTTGTGACTGAAGTTGAGTAGCATGAGGTCAGGTACTCGTAAGTAAGGGGCATGAGACTTTAGCTTATAACTTGTCAAGCATATCCTCTTAGTTGTGTCACTTTAACCTTAACCACTTAAACATGCTTATGATAGGGGCAATGAGAGCTCAAAGCTAACGAGTACCATACTTTCAGCATTTGGAAGCCTTTCAAACTTTCCAAAACCTTTTTCATTTCCTTGTTGAGTCACCACCTATTATTTGAGCACTTTCCTGAGAGCATAGTTGTCATTCCTTGTGCTTGTCTCATTACTTGATTATTTGTGTTATGACTTTGATGCTTGTATCTTTGATATCCTTACATCTAGTCTTCACTTGAACTTTAGAGGTGCCTTGGCATTCATAATCAAAGGCAAGCGAGATACCACTCTTTCATACCTTGTTATGAGCATTGTATTGTTGCCTATGTTTATGTTTCATGTTACTTATTATTTTTGAATTGGAATCTCTTCATAGCTTGCAATGCCTATTAACTAAACTTAATTGCATACTCCTTATTATGAATTGTCTAAGTAGTTGATCACATGCTGAGAATATATACATCATATGAAGCAAATATGTTCGTGAAAGTTTCTTTTATCCCACTCAGTTTTCAACTGAATTGCTTGAGGACAAGCAATAAGCTAAGCTTGGGGGAGTTGGTACGTCCAAAATGTATCTACTTTCTCGAACACTTTTGCTATTGTTTCTCCTCTAAACTTGTGTGATTTGGATGCAACTAACACAGACTGACGCTGTTTTCAGCAGAATTGCCTTGGTGTCTAGTTTTTGGGCAGAAAATTAACTATCAGGAAAAATCCCGGAAAATATGCCAAAAATCCTATTTCACCAGAAGACTCCCGAAGCTAGAATACGAGACGGAGTGGGGCTGCGGCCCAGCCACACCACCTGGCCGTGCCAGGGGGTGGTCTGGCCGCCCCAGACACCCCTCGGTCTCCCTCTTCCCCTATAAGTTGCCTTCTGACCTAAAAACTCACGGGGGGTTCGACGTTTTTCTAGAAGGAGTTCTGCTCCGCCGCCACCACCAGATTCCACAAAACAACACCAGAAACTCCGTTCTAGCACCCTGTCAGGATGGGGAATTGGAGGAGATCATCGCCATCATCACCATCGCTTCTCCATCGGCCATCCATGTTTCCCCCATCTATGAGTGAGTAATCCCCCGCTGTAGGCTATGGGGATGGTAGGGATTGGATGAGATTGTTCATGTAATGGCATCAGATTGTTAGGGCATGGTGCCTAGTATCTACTATTAGTGCTTTTTGACTTTGTTGCGACTTGTTATGCTTAATGCTTGTCACTAGGACCCGAGTGCCATGATTTCAGATCTGAACACGTTATTGATTCATTATGATAGTATTGTTTATGGTCTTACCTGCAAGTTGTATACACATGTTGTTGTCCGGAACCAATGGCCCCGAAGTGACAAAAATCGGGATAACCGGAGGGAATGGCTTTGATGTGAGGATCACATGTGTTCACAGAGTGTTAATGCTTTGCTCCGGTGCTCTATGAAAAGGAGCACCTTAATTGCCAGTAGTTCCCTTAAGGCCCCGCTGCAAACGGGCTGGCAGGACAAAAGATGTTGTGCAAGTTCTCATTGCGAGCATGTATGACTATATATGGAACACATGCCTATGCTTATCTAGTACTTGGATTCTTTATCTTATTTATCTGCAATTGCCCTATGTTCTGATTGCTATGTGAATTGTCTTGTCCATGAAACACTTGTCCATCCATCCCTATGCCTACCACACTCGAATCCTACTGTTTACTTCTATTGTCACTACTGTCTTTACTTACTACTGTTGATACTTTACTACTCCTACTACAGAACTGTTGCTACTGACAAACTGATGTGAGCAAGATTGTTTCCAAGTGCAGCTGAATTGACAACTCAGTTGTTAAGTGCCCACAAGAATAGGGGGTGTATCGCAGTATTTTCGATAAGTAAGAGTGTCGAACCCAACGAGGAGCAGAAGGTTCTGGCTAGTGGTATGGATCAGGAATTCTCTGTAAATACTTAGCAAACGGATTTTTAGGGGTTTTCGATAAAGCAAGTAAACAAAGTACGAGTAAATGAAAGACAGTAAGAATTAATGCAGCAAGTGACCCAATCCTTTATGTAGCAAAGGACAAGCGGGTTGTATTACTTAAGATGACCAAACGTTCTTGAGGACACATGGGAAGGCTATCAAGTGCTTTCGCTTAATATAGTTGATTAATCTTCTCTAGCTTGCTAAGTGTTGTGTGGGTGAACCTGTGCTAATGTACCGACCTTCCTAGGACTAATACATACTTGTGATTATACCCCTTGCAAACATCCGTAAGTACAAGAAAATAATTAAGGTAGAAACCTAACCACAACTTTAAACTCTAAGACCCTTACGTCCCTTGTGCAATGGTTTCCTAACGGGGGTTCAGGTTTATGTCACTCCGGCAACCCCTACGATTAGTAGCCAAATACACAATGCATTCCCCTAGGCCCATATAGGTGAAGTGTCATCTAGTCGACGTTCACATGACACCACTAGAAGAAGTACACCACAACTTAAATATCAAACTATTGAATCTTTCTAAACACGACTCCACCACTAACAACATGACTTCTCCCATGTCCTCAAGAACAAAATGAACTACTCACAAGACATCATATGGATCATGATCAGAGATGGAATAATGATGTATAACAATCTGAACATAAACAATAATTCAATGGTTCACTCGATAGCATCAACTACAAAGAGTAATGAACACCAGGAAAGTTTCCCCTATGAACTATGCAAGATTCAACGCAATTGTTACAACAATATGGAGATGGTGATGAGGGTGTTGATGGTGATGATGGTGGTGATGATGATGATGATGATCCCGATGAAGTCCAGCTTGATGGTGGTGTTGATGGCGACGATATCCCCTCTCCGGGAAGGAATTCCCCCGGCAGAAATCTGTCTGCCGGAGAGATCTTTCTCTCCCGGTGTTTTCCGCCCCGCAGAGGCGGCGGAATCTTTCTGTGGTCGCTCCCCGAGTCTTAGGTTTTTGGGAGGATAATATACGCCAGAGGGGAGTGCCAGGGGTGGACCAGGGTGGCCACACCACCTGGTGGCGTGGCCTAGGCTGGCCCGTGATGACCCAAAAGTATAGGGGGTGTATTGCAGTATTTTCGAGAAGTAAGAGTGTCGAACCCAACGAGGAGCAGAAGGTCCTGGCTAGTGGTATGGATCAGGAATTCTTTGCAAATACTTAGCAAACAGATTTTTAGGGTTTTTTGATAAAGCAAGTAAAAAAGTATGAGTAAATAAAAGACAGTAGGAATAAATGCAGCAAGTGGCCCAATCCTTTATGCACCAAAGGACAAGCTGGTTGTATTACTTAAGATGACAAAACGTTCTCGAGGACACATGGGAAGACAGTCGAGTGCTTTCGCTTCATATAGTTGATTAATCGTCTTTAGCTTGCTAAGTGTTGTGTGGATGAACTTGTGCTAATGTACCGACCTTCCTAGGACTAATACATACTTGTGATTATACCCCTTGTAAACATCCGTAAGTACAAGAAAGTAATTAAGGTAGAAACCTAACCATAGCTTTAAACTCTAAGACCCTTACGTCCCTTGTGCAATGGTTTCCTAATGGGGGTTTAGGTTTCTGTCACTCCGGCAACCCCTACGATTAGGAGCCAAATACACAATGCATTACCCTAGGCCCATATAGGTGAAGTGTCATGTAGTCGACGTTCACATGGCACCACTAGAAGAAGTACACCACAACTTAAATAACAAGCTATTGAATCTTTCTCAACACAACTCCACTACTAACAACATGACTTCTCCCATGACAGCATGGTTCTGCTAATCCACAACTTACGAAGCGCAAGCATATACGCAACATAGATGAGCACAATGGTTCAAGTTTATTAAATGCAAGAAAGTAAAGTGTGCCATCAAGTTCGTGAGAGCTTTAATCACTAATTTTCACATAACAAGTTTAATTTGAAAGGTAGATAAAAACAAGAATTTACTTGGAATACCAATAGTGCTAATAGGTAGGTATGGTGGACACAAATGGCATGGGTTTTAGTTTAAAGGAGGTGGATGCACGAGAAGAATTCTCTCTCAGTATAGGTTTTTGGCTAGCAAGGCTGGGTAGCAAGTACAATAGTTGAAGGAAACAAACAAACATACAAGTGATAAAAACAAACATGCAATCTTCCTTGGAAGCACAAAAGATCTTAACTAGAGAATACTAGACTTATGAGCAAATCAAGAAAGAAAGATGATGAAATTATTTTTCTCTAGAGTACTTCTATCTTTTCTTTCAACTCTCAAAAAGGTGTTGCTACTAACCGAGCCAGGTTTGCCAAAACCAACTAAATTAACTCAATGATCCCAAAGTGATACCAATACTAACAACAAGATCAATCATATAACCACGAATTGAAAACTAATATAAGCTATGCAAAAGAGTAAATGATAGAACTTCTCATTAATATTCCTTAATGGCAACTCACACCAAGGGATATATATCTAACGAGAGAGGGGACACTTCCATAATGCAAACCATCCTACATAATAACTCCTCTATTCATGATATGACTCTACTAATAAGGTAAAAAGCTATAAGATAGTGATGTGATACCGCGGCACTCCCCCAAGCTTGGAACAAACCAAGGGGATGCCAAACCTGATGACGAATTACTCTTTTGGTGGTGGTGGTATCCTCTCGATGAGCTCTTTGATTAGTTTCCCCAAGTCCTCAATCTTGAAGGTGAGATTACGAATCAGCTGTGAGTTTTGCTCAATGCGGCTCATGATCATGTCGTGTTGAGAATTCCAGCTTTTGCTATTATTTCCCCACTCTGCCTCCTTGAAGTCTTCTTTTCCTACATGGCTAGAACGAGGCAAATCCCAATTGGAGGGTAATTTCCCCTTGGGCATATTCTGGTATTGATGCTCATGGATAAGGGTATGGAAAGGATTCTTGGTGCGTGGAGGAAGTGACCAGGGATCTAAACGGTGATGAGGAGGCTTCCCTCCAATGGCTGGGTTTGCCACCACTCCAATGCTTGCACTGGTAGTGACAGTATGCGGATGTTGGCCTTGCTCCTCTTCACCTTCACTCTTGATCTCCTTCTCCTTCCCGGGGTCTTGGAGGTCTTCCTCCATGGGCTCCTTCCCTTTATCCTTGGCAGACACCATTGTGCTTCTAAACTTTCAAAGAGTATGTCCTGGGAGAAACAGATCGAAACAAAAACACGACGAAAACACGATATACGAACCTCGGGGGGGTCCGGGGGGTTATATATTACGAAGTTTCATATCAAAAGGAAGGTACTGGGAGAAAACGAGTCGGAGGCGGAGTCCGGGGTGGACTCACCACCTGGTGGCGCGGCCAGGGGTGGGCCCGCGCCACAGGGTGGTGTGAGCCACCATGGCTCCATTTCTGTCCCTTTTTCATTTCGTAGCTTTCCTTATTGACTGAAAACTGTAGAAATATAGTTGGATAGTGTTTTCGTGGAACTTTTCTTACCATAACTGTTACCTATTTGAAAACGGACTGTGCAGGTCTCTGAATTTGGTATCTAGCAGATTCTTCCGGAGGCACCACTTGAATATCATCAATATCTTCATCTTCATACACTTATTACTTGCGTCATAAAACCTTTCTCTTCCTTATTACACCATTATCTCCACTACCTGGAAATTTCTTTCACACAAAACCTCACACAATTCTCATTAGTAACATTAGTATAAGTGAAGTGATAAAACCTTTTGAGTCCAACTTCAACTGAATACCATCAAAACACAAGCTACTGTAGCAACTCCTTCTGAAAACCCAAAAAGAATTCAAAAAGGAAATCGAATAAAGAAGCAAATGCAAGAGTGGCAAAATCTATCAAAACAGACCAGCAGGTAAAGGTCAATTTTTTCGAAAATCTTATGTTGCTCAAATCAAAAAGTGCAAAACTAACGGAAGTTAAATAACAACCTGGGGCAAAATCACAAAACATTACAGCTCAATCCAACATACAGAGATCTCTCACGAATTTTTACGGTGAAGCACAAAAATCTGTTTCGGGACAGCAACTTCCCCAAATCTTACTTCTCTCTCATTAGAGGTTGATCTTGACACAAAAACCAAACAAAACGGATAAGGTGCGGTTATTACCGAAGTAATAAATTTCAAGTCTCAAAGAAACAAACACAAACTGAAAGCAAAAACAAATTGGGTTGTCTCCCAAAAAGCTCTTTCTTTATAGCCATTAAGATGGGCATGATAATTTTGAAGATGCTCACTCAGGAATATGAATTGAAGTGAAAGGGAGCATTAAGAAGCAAAAACACACACTCATTTAAGTCTAACCCACTTCCTATGCAAGGGAATTTTGTAAACAAAAAAGTTGTTGAAGCCAGAGGCTACTTGCATAAGAAGGCAAAAGAAGTGCAACATAAAAACTTTCAGCATAAAACGAGGAAACTTGATATTATTGAGATACGCAAGAACACTTTTCCCTCTCTCATAGTAACTTTCAGTATCATGCATAAACTTAACAATATATCTATCACAAGAACCATCATAGCAATGATCACTTATTCTAATAGAAAACACCGGAATACTAGCTCTCATAACACTACTATGTGAAACAATATTAGAGGTATCCTTACAAAGGATAGTGTGTCCCTCTTTTTCATACTTAGTGACAACGTCTTTCACATTTTCTATAATAGGTTCATCAAACTTTTATTTATCAGGTTCAACGGCTTCATGCGTACTTTCATTAACCATACTAGCTATCATAGAATGTTCCTTTATCTTAACAAGGAAAGGCATTTTCTCGATGTAAGGTTTAGGTAAAACATGATTAGTAGTATAAACTTCAGTATTTCTTGCAGGAAGACTCTTAGCAACATCTTTATAAGGCTCATGGTACTTATTCCACTTCTTTTTAGGCACTTCAATATAGGAAGCAAAAGCCTTAAAATAAGAAGCAATAGCTTGAGAGTCTAGACCATAAGCATTTTTAATATTTTGAAAGTCATTAGTTCCCATAAAAGATTCAATGCATTCATAATCATAATTTATACCTGACTTTCTACCTTTGTCATTCTCCCAAGCTTCAGCATTGTCTTGAATACGGTCCAGAAGATCCCATTTAGCTTCTTCTTCCATACGAGTGAATGATCCAGCACAAGAAGCATCCAATAAATCCTTATCATGTAGAGGGAGCCTTGCATAAAAGTTGTTGATAATAATATTGTTGGGGAGCTCATGAATGGGACATTTGAGCATTAGTAACTTCAATCTCCCTCAAGCTTGAGTTGTACTCTCTCCATCAAGAGGCCAAAAGTTGTATATTTGATTCCGATCTTTATGAATCTCACTAGGAGGATAAAACTTTGAATAAAAGAGAGGCACTATTTCCTCCCATTCCAGAGCTTGACCATTCTTCAGCAGCTTATACCAGTCTCAGGTCTTCCTTTCAGCGATAATGAGAATAACTTCTTAACTTGATCTGTAGTAATACCTACACACTTGAACAACCCGCATAATTCGTGTATAAAGAGTAAATGATCACCGGGATGGACAGTTCCATCCCCAACATAGTAGTTATCCATAACACGATCAATAATTCTTGTAGGTATTTTGAAAACATCATTCTCAGCAGGTGGTGGCTTATATACTACCTTAGCAGTGGTAGTAGCATTACCAAATAAGAAACTCAGCGAATTATCTATAACGAAAATAAAGCAACTAACAGTAGTAAACAATACTCACATTAGAAGTTTCCTTTACCAGTTCCACTCTCCAATAGCGCTTCACTCCCTGGCAACGGTGCCAGAAAATAGTCTTGATGACCCACAAGTATAGGGGGTATATCACAGTATTTTCGATAAGTAAGAGTGTCGAACCCAACGAGGAGCAGAAGGTGCTGGCTAGTGGTATGGATCAGGAATTCTCTGCAAATACTTAGCAAACGGATTTTTAGGAGGTTTTGATAAAGCAAGTAAACAAAGTACGAGTAAATAAAAGACAGTAGGAATAAATGCAGCAAGTGGCCCAATCCTTTATGCAGCAAAGGACAAGCCAGTTGTATTACTTAAGATGACCAAACGTTCTCGAGGACACACGGGAAGACTGTCAAGTGCTTTCGCTTCATATAGTTGATTAATCTTCTCTAGCTTGCTAAGTGTTGTGTGGGTGAACCTGTGCTAATGTATCGCCCCATCCAAGACTAATACATACTTGTGATTATACCCCTTGCAAACATCCAAAGTACAAGAAAGTAATTAAGGTAGAAACCTAACCACAGCTTTAAACTCTAAGACCCTTACGTCCCTTGTGCAATGGTTTCCTAACGGAGGTTCATGTTTCTATCACTCCGGCAACCCCTACGATTAGTAGCCATATACACAATGCATTCCCCTAGGCCCATATAGGTGAAGTGTCATGTAGTCGACATTCACATGACACCACTAGAAGAAGTACACCACAACTTAAATAACAATCTATTGAATCTTTCTCAACATAACTCCACTACTAACAACAAGACTTCTCCCATGTCCTCAAGAACAAAATGAACTACTCACAAGACATCATATGGATCATGGTCAGAGATGGAATAATGATGTATAACAATCTGAACATAAACAATAATTCAATGGTTCACTCGATAGCATCAACTACAAAGAGTAATCAACACCAGGAAAGTTTCCCCTATGAACTATGCAAGATTCAACGCAATTGTTACAACAATATGGAGATGGTGATGAGGGTGTTGATGGTGATGATGGTGGTGATGATGATGATGATCCCGATGAAGTCCAACTTGATGGTGGTGTTGATGGCGACGATATCCCCTCTCCGGGAAGGAATTCCCCGGGCAGAAATCTGTCTGCCGGAGAGATCTTTCTCTCCCGGTGTTTTCCGCCCCGCAGAGGCGGCGGAATCTTTCTGTGGTCGCTCCCCGAGTCTTAGGTTTTCTGGAGGATAATATACGCCAGAGGGGAGTGCCATGGGTGGACCAGGGTGGCCACACCACCTGGTGGCGTGGCCTAGGCTGGCCCGTGATGACCCACAAGTATAGGGGGTGTATCGCAGTATTTTCGAGAAGTAAGAGTGTCGAACCCAACGAGGAGCAGAAGGTGCTGGCTAGTGGTATGGATCAGGAATTCTCTGCAAATACTTAGCAAACGGATTTTTAGGGTTTTTTTTTGATAAAGCAAGTAAACAAAGTATGAGTAAATAAAAGACAGTAGGAATAACTGCAGCAAGTGGCCCAATCCTCTATGCAGCAAAGGACAAGCTGGTTGTATTACTTAAGATGACCAAACGTTCTCAAGGACACATGGGAAGACAGTCGAGTGCTTTCGCTTCATATAGTTGATTAAACGTCTTTCGCTTGCTAAGTGTTGTGTGGGTGAACCTGTGCTAATGTACCGACCTTCCTAGGACTAATACATACTTGTGATTATACCCCTTGTAAACATCCGTAAGTACAAGAAAGTAATTAAGGTAGAAACCTAACCACAGCTTTAAACTCTAAGACCCTTACGTCCCTTGTGCAATGGTTTCCTAATCGGGGTTTAGGTTTCTGTCACTCCGACAACCCCTACGATTAGTAGACAAATACACAATGCATTCCCCTAGGCCCATATAGGTGAAGTGTCATGTAGTCGACATTCACATGGCACCACTAGAAGAAGTACACCACAACTTAAATAACAAGCTATTGAATCTTTCTCAACACAACTCCACTACTAACAACATGACGTCTCCCATGTCCTCAAGAACAAAATGAACTACTCACAAGACATCATATGGATCATGATCAGAGATGGAATAATGATGTATAAAAATATGAACATAAACAATAATTCAATGGTTCACTCAATAGCATCAACTACAAAGAGTAATCAACACCGGGAAAGTTTCCCCTATGAACTATGCAAGATTCAACTCAATTGTTACAGCAATATGGAGATGGTAATGAGGGTGCTGATGATGATGATGGTGGTGGTGATGATGATGATGATCCTGATGAAGTCCAGCTTGATGGTGGTGTTGATGGCGACGATCTCCCCTCTCCGGGAAGGAATTCCCCCGGCAGAAATCTGTCTGTCGGAGAGATCTTTCTCTCTCGGTGTATTCCGCCCCGCAGAAGCGGCGGAATCTTTCTGTGGTCGCTCCTCGATTCTTAGGGTTGCGGGAGGATGATATAGGCCAGAGGGGAGAGGCTGGAGTGGGCCAGGGTGGCCACACCACCTGCTGGCGTGGCCTAGGGCTGCCCGCGCCAGGGGTGGTGTGGGGGAATGTTCGTTTGCGGTACCAAACTTTGTGGGTGAGTGCACCGCGGTACCCGAGTTTCCATCAATCGCGCGGAGGGGCCATTGTAGATTCGCCAATTGTCCAGAAGGGCCAAATGGGGGTGAATACAAATCTAACGGCCAAACGATCGTTTGAACCAGACGAAAAACGGTTCTGGTTTCCCACGAGTGAATTGTCGTGATATGTGTGGCTAATGAATTTGTAGTATGGAGAGCGTAGCAGGAAGTTAGCATCGACTAAAAATGTGTAATAGTTTGAATTGATGTAGTACGTGTGTGTAATAGTTTGAAGTAGTATGTGTGTGTAATAGTTTGAATCGATGTAATATGTGTGGGTAATGAATTTGATGTAGTTTGTGTGCGTGTAATAGTTTGAATCGATGTAGTTGAACACCGTGCTTTATAATTTCTGTGAATAACCAAGGAAAACCTCATGAAAAGAGGGTGGTCTGGCAATGAGCAATGTCAATTCTGTGGATGCCAGGAAAATGTAGTCCATCTCCTCTTCAAGTACTCCCTTCGTTTCAAAATATAAGATGTTTTAGCTTTGTGAATGGAGCGTATCTAGACATCTTTTAGTGATGGTGCTTTCTAAACCTAGATGAACCTACATACTAAAAGGGGACTAGATACACTTCATTCGCAAAGCTAAAACATCTTATATTTTGAAACGGAGGGAGTAAAAGGTAGCTACATTTGTAACACGTTGAATTGCAGGACCATTTTGCAGGCAACACAAGACAAAGGAAAAAAAGGTTTACAGCACAGACAGTAGAGGCAAAATCTATAGTCTGGGATAAAAAGATGCCAGTTAACTGGATTGAACCATGACTAGTAATTGAAGGAAATAGGTACTTGATAGTATTTGCTTACAACAATAGTATTTCCATACAAAAGGGTCTTATACCTGCACAAAAGTGGGCTAAACTTCCTACTAGTTTATAGAACAATTCGTCAGCATTTCATCTACAAAAGTCATTCTTCAGTCTGAACTTAACTATTCTACACTGAAGAAACTATAGATCTCCACCAGAAAAGTTGGCTAGCCAATTGCCTTGAGAGGACATAAGTTCTTTGATCATTTAACCCAAACGGATCTATTGCCTTCCCGCCAAACTACAAGAAATCTACATCGTTCATGCACGAGCGATTTGCATGCGCCAGTCCCAGTTTAGTTGGACCATCCACGCTGCCGCAACGATTTCTTCGAAACTGAAATTCGACATCTCCTTCTCGGGATCGTAGGTCCGTGTGAACTCGAACCTGAATTCCGGGGCTGAGCTGATGCCCGCCGCCGGCTCCGTCTGTCGAACAATCCAGCATGCTGAGTGTAGATGTTTGGTCGCCACCACGGTACGGCCTTCGACGGTGCGTAGGATGGAGCGTCTTTGCCGCAGACGGCGTGCTCTCAGCTTACCCCACTGAGGTAAGGTAGTCCGCGCCGAAGCGTGGACGCGAGAGTTCCTAGACCTTGGCGCTGCCCTGTTCAAGGGTGTGTACCCTCGGCGGCGGCATGCTCTCATGAACGATTTGATACATACCTTGTTCCCATTTCCTAGAGCATGCCGTAATGCCGTCGCGTGGTTTCTCCACATCGCTCTCTTGGCCCTGCTTGCCGCATCTGGCGCCGACGACGGCGCAGTCGCCGCCGCGGCCAACTCGGCACATTCGGGGAAATCATCCGCCTGGCAGGGCAATGGGAGACCGGCCTTGAAGTGGAGCTTCATGGCCTGCCTTAGAGGGGCTAAATACCCCAGTTTCGGCAGCTGTCGCGGCGGCGGCGGCAGCTTAGGCAGGGCCACGTTACCCTAGTTGGTGCGGTGCAGAGGAGCTGCGCAAGGTGAACTGTGGTTAGTCGGAGAAGGGGAGTGAAAGACTGACAGTAGGTTTGGACTACGGGCACGCATGAAAATAACCATTTCCCATTTTCTTAGAGGGTAATAATTCGACACTCGTTGCATTAACAGCTCAATCTTCATTTCCCTTCTCAGCATAAGAGTGCGAACGTATTAAAAAGATCGGTCGTGGCTATCCACCTCATCAGGCAATGTACCAGGATAGGTAGGAGACGGGACCGGGTTTCATTTTAGAAATGTTGACGACTGTGCCCTTATGTTTATACGATATTATTTATATGCCACCATTTACCGTCGAGTGTAGCAACACCATCAGAAATAGGGGATAACGACGTGGCGTGTTTTATTTTTTAAAGGGCATCAGAAACAGGGGATGCCGACGTGGCATGTTTTCTGACTGGCGGGCCCGCCCCCTCCACCTTCGACGGCGTGCATCCCAGGTTCGAGGGGTGGTGCCGCCCACCAACACATTATTGTGCAATTTTCCATGTGGGACCTGAATTCCGGCGCTGAGCTGATGCCCGTGTCGAACATAGAGAATTCTAAAAGAAGCTACTAAAAATAAATACTTTGAATTCTGGAAGTAATAAATTTAAATATATTACAATTTTGTCTGAAAGGTAATACGCATTCTGATCATCGAATAATATAAATACAGTACAAATTTCTACTTTGAAAAATAGACCTGAAAATGCTAGTAAATAACCTAGGATGAATATATGATTCATTCTCCCCTATATATTTCATCGTCGTCGGCTCACGCGTGCTGCAACACATGTTCAGAGAACTCTCTCCGTCTGTAGTGTCCTCCCAGTATCTCGTACAAAGGGTAAGGCCTCGGTGTTTGTTCCAGACTTAAGCCATACATTATAATTGTTGGTTCCTCTTCCCAGGCTTGAACCTCATGATCGTACAGTCTAATGTAATTCCTGTAGTATATGCAACCGGGTTTGATTGTGGGGTGTAACCTGGTGTCAATGGAGATAGACCGATTGTATCCAACGAAGAGGGCACTACTTCCAATGTCGCTGACAGCCTCGAGAGAGCGGTTCTCCGTGTCCACCTGGTACAACACCGGTTGCCCTTTGGTGAAATCCCCGTTCAACACAAGAAGCAGATCACCATCTGACTCCACAAGGTAAAAATTGTAGGTTCCGCGTACCTGTTCAAAGACTGGGGCCGAAATTATTTTGGCCATCGTGACAGTGCTCGCGCGCTGCTCTAACTGGATGTTGGTCGACAAGATGTCTCCATTCTCAAGTAATGCATATATTTCCCCTCAGAATGCCGTCATGCAGACCAGAAGCGTATCAGGAGGTGGCGAATACAAACCTTCTCCAAATGATCCCTTTATTTGCCCCGTTGGGGTGCTCTCATCGGCCCATGCAATATGATCTGCATAATCAGTGCAAACGAACACCATCGTCGGGGACTTCGTCACGATGACAGATTCCAGAAGATCAGATGGTATGTGTGCTTGAAACTCAGTGTTAGACTTATGATTGATTGGGTTCAGAAGCCGAATCTGGTACGGCTCCACGCTCTGAGCAAGCACGATGACGCCACGAGAAACACCGATGAAGTAGAATCTATTGGAAGAAGAGGGCATCAGTTAGCACTAAGATGTTTACAATGGAAAATACCAATAAATATCGGATGTGAATGTGAACCTGCGATGGACGTCCATTAGATTTGTCCTGAAGCAACGACCAGTGGCGAGGTTAAGGAAGGTGAAGTCGCCAACGTCTGGAAGTGTGTTATCTATCATGATCCAGTTGTTGAGATGGAATTCGGGCACCTTTGAAGAGAGCACACAATTCAATGACCCTTGTTGTTGTTAGTAAATAGAACACACATGCAATGACACTGGTGGATCCATGTGTGGTCTCTGAAGAGAACACACATGCAATGACACTGGTTGTTGTTACTAAAAAGAACACACATGCAATGACACTGGTGGATCCATGTGTGGATTGTGAAGAGAACACACATGCAATGACTCCAGTTGTTGTTAGTGAAAAGAACATACATGCAATGACACCGGTGGATCCATGTGTGGTCTCTGTAGAGAACACACATTTCAATGACACTAGTGGATCCATAGGTGGTATGTGAAAAGAACACACATGCAAAATGACTCTGGTTGTTGTTAGTGAAAAGAACACACATGCAATGACACTGGTGGATCCATAGGTGGTATGTGAAAAGAACACACATGTAAAATGAATCTGGTTGTTGTTACTAAAAAGAACACACATGCAATGACTCTGGTGGATCCATGGGTGGATTGTGAAAAGAAGACACTTGCAATGACACTGGTGGATCCATAGGTGGTATGTGAAAAGAACACACATGCAAAATGACTCTGGTTGTTGTTACTAAAAAGAACACACATGCAATGACACTGGTGGATCCATGTGCGGTCTCTGTAGAGAACACACATTTCAATGACACTGGTGGATCCATAGGTGGTATGTGAAAAGAACACACATGCGAAATGACTCTAGTTGTTGTTACTGAAAAGAACACACATGCAATGACACTGGTGGATCCATAGGTTGTATGTAAAGAGAACACACATGCAAAATGACTCTGGTTGTTGTTACTAAAAACAAGACACATGCAATGACACTGGTGGATCCATGGGTGGATTGTGAAAAGAACACACATGCAACGACACTGGTGGATCCATAGGTTGTATGTGAAAAAGAACACACATGCACAATGACTGGTTGTTGTTACTAAAAAGAACATACATGCAATGACATCGATGGATCCATGTGTGGTCTCTGTAGAGAATACACATTTCAATGACACTGGTGGATCCATAGGTGGTATGTGAAAAGAACACACATGCAAAATGACTCTGGTTGTTGTTAGTGAAAATAACACACATGCAATGATACTGGTGGATCCATAGGTGGTATGTGAAAAGAACACACATGCAAAATGACTCTGGTTGTTGTTCCTAAAAAGAACACACATGCAATGACTCTGGTGGATCCATGGGTGGATTGTGAAAAGAACACACATGCAATGACACTGGTGGATCCATAGGTGGTATGATAAAAGAATACACATCCAAAATGACTCGGGTTGTTGTTACTAAAAAGAACACACATGCAATGACACTAGTGGATCCATGTGCGGTCTCTGTAGAGAACACACCTTTCAATGACACTGGTGGATCCATAGGTGGTATGTGAAAAGAACACACATGCGAAATGACTCTAGTTGTTGTTACTAAAAAGAACACACATGCAATGACAGTGGTGGATGTATAGGTGGTATGTAAAGAGAACACACATGCAAAATGACTCTGGTTGTTGTTAGTGAAAAGAACACACATGCAATGACACTGATGGATCCATGGGTGGATTATGAAAAGAACACACATGCAAAATGACTCTAGTTGTTGTTACTAAAAATAACACACATGCAATGACTCTGGTGGATCCATGGGTGGATTGTGAAAAGAACACACATGCAATGACACTGGTGGATCCATAGGTGGTATGTGAAAAGAACACACATGCAAAATGGCTCTGGTTGTTGTTACTAAAAAGAACACACATGCAATGACACTGGTGGATCCATGTGTGGTCTCTGTAGAGAACACACATGCAATGACACCGCTAGATTCATATGTGGTATGTGAAAAGAACACACATGCAATGACTCTGGTTGTTGTGAGTGAAAAGAACACACATGCAATGACACTGCTGGATCCATGTGTGGTCTCTAAAGAGAGCACACATTTTAATGACTCTTGTTGTTGTTAGCAAAAAGAACACACATGCAATGACACTGGTAGATCCATGTGTGGTCTCTGAAGAGAACACACATGCAATGACACTAGTTGTTGTTACTAAAAAGAACACACATCCAGTGACACTGGTGGATCCATGTGTGGATTGTGAAAAGATCACACATGCAATGACTCCTGTTGTTGTTAGTGAAAAGAACATACATGCAATGACACCGGTGGATCCATGTGTGGTCTTTGTAGAGAACACACATTTCAATGAAACTGGTGGATCCATAGGTGGTATGTGAAAAGAACACACATGCAAAATGACTCTAGTTGTTGTTAGTGAAAAGAACACACATGCAATGACACTCGTGGATCCATAGGTTGTACGTGAAAAGAACACACATGCAAAATGACTCTGGTTGTTGTTACTAAAAATAAAACACATGCAATGACTCTGGTGGATCCATGGGTGGATTGTGAAAAGAACACACATGCGATGACACTGGTGGATCCATAGGTGGTATGTGAAAAGAACACACATGCAAAATGAATCTGGTTGTTGTTACTAAAAAGAACACACATGCAATGACACTGGTGGATCCATAGGTGGTATGTAAATAGAACACACATGCAAAATTACTCTGGTTGTTGTTACTAAAATGAACACACATGCAATGACTCTGGTGGATCCATGGGTGGATTGTGAAAAGAACACACATGCAATGTCACTGGTGGATCCATAGGTGGTATGTGAAAAGAACACACATGAAAAATGACTCTGGTTGTTATTACTAAAAAGAACACACATGCAATGACACCGGTGGATCCATGTGTGGTCTCTGTAGAGAACACACATTTCAATGACACTGGTGGATCCATATGTGGTATGTGAACAGAACACACATGCAATGACACTGGTGGATCCATAGGTGGTATGTGAAAAGAACACACATGCAACATGACTCTGGTTGTTGTTACTAAAAATAACACATATGCAATGACACTGGTGGATCCATGGGTGGATTGTGAAAAGAGCAGACATGCAATGACACTAGTGGATCCATATGTGGTATGTGAGAAGAACACACATGCAATGACTCTGGTTGTTGTTACTGAAAAGAACACACATGACACAGGTGGATCCATGTGTGGTATCTGAAGAGAGCACACATTTCAATGACTCTTGTTGTTGTTAGTAAAAAGAACACACATGCAATGACTCTGGTTTATCCATGTGTGGTCTTTGAAGAGAACACACATGCAATGACACTGGTTGTTGTTACTAAAAAGAACACACATGCAATGACACTGGTGGATCCATGTGTGGATTGTGAAGAGAACACACATGCAATGACTCCAGTTGATCCATAGGCGGTATGTGAAAAGAACACACATGCAAAATGACTGGTTGTTGTTACTAAAAAGAACACACATGCAATGACACTGGTGGATCCATGTGTGGTCTCTGTAGAGAACGCACATTTCAATGACACTGGTGGATCCATATGTGGTATGTGAAAAGAACACACATGCAATGACTCTGGTTGTTGTTACTTAAAAGAACACACATGCAATGACACTGGTGGATCCATAGGTGGTATGTGAAAAGAACACACATGCAAAATGACTCTGGTTGTTGTTAGTAAAAAGAACACACATGCAATGACACTGGTGGATCCATAGGTGGATTGTGAAAAGAGCACAAATGCAATGACATTTGAATGGTACGGGTGGATCCATAGGCGGATTGAGAAAAGAGATTTTCCCTCTCTCTCTGTGTCACAAATCTCACAAAAGCCCAAACGTGTGGAGATCCCAAACATGTGCTCACTCTGGGTGCTATGCCCTGATTGGCTAACACAGATGTCATGCGGATCGTCTCCACCAACCGTTGATCCCATGTGATCCAACGGGCAGGATAACCCCTCCCTTCTCCACTTTTTTTATGCATGGTCAATCCGTGCCACCTCTCTATCTGTGCCACCGATACTAAACCCCCATAAACAAGTGAAAATCCATCTATCTAACTAAAATAAATAAAATAAATGATCATATTTCGAAGAAGCCATCGTCTTCGTCTTTCGGCTCGTCCTCGTCTTCGTCAACGCCATGGTCCCCGCCATCGCCGCCATCAGTGCCCTCCTTTGACGACTCGACACCTACCACTTCCTT
This sequence comes from Avena eriantha, assembly GCA_910589775.1. Taxonomy (NCBI): domain Eukaryota; kingdom Viridiplantae; phylum Streptophyta; class Magnoliopsida; order Poales; family Poaceae; genus Avena; species Avena eriantha. The sequence continues at coordinate 223,373,781 of OU342742.1, forward strand.
GAATAAGCGCACTATCTCCTCGTCGGAGTCCTCCTCCTCCTCATCTTCGTCGTCCCACAGGTCCACGTCACTCTCCTTCGCTTCTGCCTCCAACAGATTGATGAACGCCTCCTCGTTGGCCGATTCGGAATCGTCCAAATAGCTATCTCCTCTCTTCTTCTTGGTCTTCTTCTCGTTTCTCTTCTTGTCCGTACTCGCCGGTGCAACATGCGCCCTCGTACTGACTGCTACTTTGCGCTCGTCCGACGCTACAGGTACCCCATGCTCCTCCTGCGCGGCGGTATGAGCTTCGACGTCGCGGTGTCCTCGAGTGCCAATGTCGATGGATCCTGGCGCTGTCGGACACGACGTGCTGCCTCAGCAAGCGACTCACGAGCGCGGACGATGCAACAAAGAGCCGGGGACGTAGGACGGTTAGTGGACGGCTTGGACCTGCCATTGCCACGGCGAGGAGGCATCGTGCTCGAGGTAGTTCCTCCGAATGGTCGATGGCGGGTACAGAGAGTGGGGTGCCGATCTGATCAAGGACGAGCAGCGGTTTCGTGCGTTGTGTCCACACGTGCATTTGTCGATTATCAAAAAAAGGTAATATCTCGCGTACTGAACATAATTTGATCACAACTAAAGTGGCACAGCATATTCTAGACTCGTAAATATCCCGTGCGTGCCTGTCACGTGGAGTTCGATAGATTTGGACGTGCCGACGTGATCGTGTAGCAGTTGCGCGCGTCATTGCCCCATCAACACGTGACACACGCACGCGGGATGTGTGCGCCGATTCCCGTGACGACCACCCGGCTCGCACTCCCCTTATTATATACTAGATTTTGGGTGGCGCCGAAGACCATTGAAGTGTCCATCGCAATAAAGACAAGTCCCATTGATTCCCTACCCCTGCCTCCCTGGCTTCTTTGAGAAGGTAGACCGTACACGGTGGTCTTGTATATTAGTACTAGTACTACTGGACCACGGCCTGTACTCTTTACTCTTCTCCCACACTAATAATCACTATCTCCTTCCTCCTGCCTCCACCACACTTACCCTGCAAGCCATGGCTCCACTGAGGAGGGGGAGAGGCCGGTCGATGATCCTCGCGGAGAAAAGGGAGAGAAATCGCCGCGAGGCACTTCTTGCTCTACCAGCCGCTCAAGCCCACCCTCTTATCAAGGCCAAATCTCCCCGACAATGGCGTCGAATGTTCTAGCAGGCGAGGGCTCCTCCCGGTACGGTCTCCTTATTATACTTCTTCTCCATCTCCCTCTCCATCATGATCTTAATCAGCTTCTTCTTGTTTTTCTTCTTCTGGCTCTTCCTCTTCTACGTATTACAGGTAGGCCGTGGATCCCAAATCCACCACGACGGAGGCGTTGCAGGACCCATTCGGCCCTGTTCCATGTCTCAGCGAGGTAGCAAATCTCCACGCTGTTATTTCTCCGAGTTATGATGTGGATTTCTTAGATGTTGTCCGCCCCGCATTGGTTTTTCTTCTTCTTCTGCGAGTTGTATTTGTTTTCATGAATATGTCTGGATCTCTTGGTCTTTCCCTAATATCGCTGTTCACAGATTCACTATGGATTTTTTGTGATTAGGATTAGTTTATCGTGGTCATGAATAGATCTCCAGGTCCATTGTTTAACACTGCGGCCAATAGATTCAACAGGGATTTTTATGATCTGTATTAGTATTCACCTGGGACCTGGAGTGTAATTGTAGAATTCCTATTTCAATTAACATGAACGATGTAGAGATCGAAGGTCGAGTACCCTGAGAAGGTGGCCGCGATCAGTTCCAAGATTGCCAACCAACATGAGCTTGCACGCTCCCTCACCCAAGCTAATGAGAGCCTACGCAAGCAATTATCTGTGCAGAAGGAGATCTCGCTAGATTTTGCACGTGACGTCGTTAGGCTGCAGAAAGTGCTCGACCGTAACTTGATCAGGCAAGAATAGGCCATCAAGATAATCAACGAGCTCATGGAGGAGAAGAAGAATCTCGTGGAAAGGTGCATTCTCTTCCAGGACGAAGTCAGCGAGGCACTCAGAGGACGTGTCGAGGAAACCAAGGCTACCATCTGAGCCTACCATGACAAGAACCGTTGCCTGGATGCAGAGGGATCACGGTACTCGATGGTGTTCGGAAAGATAACGAGGAGCTAAGGGCATGTCTGGAGGCGTACCGGAGCAATGCCCAAGTCTGATTCCCGTTAGCGGGGACACGAATACCAGTTCGTCCTCCTCTCCTTTTGTAATGTTTAGGGGCCAGGGAGCAATGCCCATGTCTGCTTCCCATTATAGGGTGCAATAAGAATCCTAGGGCAACTCCTTATCTATCTGTACATGTGTTGGTTTTCATGTTCATGAATGGACACCATGTTCTCTTTCCATATGTATCTGGACATGGGTTTCTGCATTATGATTTTGCCACTCTCCCACTACTATTTGGTGATATTGGGAAAAACCCACAGCACACTAAACTACTGATAAATCCTATTTGTCTTCGAAATTGAAATTATGACAGTGCCACTAGTCGATTCATAAAATGTTAATTAGTCCTAGATTGCTTCTTCCTTGAAATTATGACAGTACCAGTAGTCGATTCAGTTAATTATGGAAACTAACCAGCTTGTCCCGGTGAACTGAACAAACCATACTATGTATTTTTGTTGCAGGGAAAGAGGTGAAAGATCGACCAGGACCTGGCGACCTAGCTAAATGACAAGATAGCAATCCAAAGGGAGAAGCGGAATTCCCAAAAACTGGCCTATGACCAACTGTGCGTTGAATTCGCGGTCCTTTCTGACAAGTGCCAGAAACTGAAGGAGTTAAACGCCGACTGGGCGAAGCTACACAGTGAAGGTTGCGCCTCGGCTAGGAAGCAGACGGAGATCATGAAAGGGATCTTGAGGGAAAATTGTATGGCTACGGACAAAATTCTCCAATCCGTGACGGAGCGCTAGAACCTATAGCTAAAGCACGACATAGTACTGAAGGAGCTAGCCAATCTTAGGGAGGAAAACAGGCAGCTCCGGGCCAGGCTCGCTTGATCACAACATATGTCTATTTAGTACTAAACTGCCTGGTTTATCCTCTGAAGTGATGACTTTGTAAGCATGAACTTAACTCTATGCACGATATGTGTGTTCGTCTGAAATTAGTTTGCTCGCGGATTGATTTTGGCTTAGTTCGGAAAGCGCAACTGCAAGTCTTACAATTAACTAGTTTTAGGCATTGGTACAACATAAATTATTCATCTCGAATTTCATTTATCCTCTATAGTCTGTCCTTGTTCACCCTCGCGTGCCTTCTTCAGTTCCTTCAACAGATCCGCAATGCAGCACTCTAGCTTCTTCTTGTCTTCCCTGAGCTGATCCCTCTCCTTTTATGCATTATGAATCAGCAACTTGTGACTATCCTGAGGCTTCTTTGCAGTTCCAACAACCAAGCTCCCATCGATTCCGTCAGTTAGCTTTGACTGCAAATTCTCGATTTCTTGTTCCAGCTCCTTATTTCGTACCGACAACTTATAATTTTTTTCAGCTGCATCACTTACATCAGTAAAGCTCCCCGACCTTTCCAACTCATACATCTCCCATAACTGTGCCAAACATTTCTTAAGTGCATCTGGCCACTCAAGATCCACCCACTCTACTGCTTTACACACCGGGCTAACCTAAAAACACACACACTATTGTGTTATGAACATGCACGATACATTTTACTTCATGTCACAGTTGCACATAATGTAAACAAACCTGATTTGTAGAGCCCAAAAACCTCCTCCCAGTGTTACTGCCTTCGAATGCAACATATCTCCTCAGTTTTAGCCCATGGTCACATGGCACTTCTCCATCGAGATCTAGGCCCTCCCATTCAGAGTCGTAGATCGTCCTTGGTACCTATAGGTAAACGCAAAGCTGAAATCGAACACGATTGCATGCACATATGGAGCTCAGATCGAGTAATTTACCATTGCCTAACCCTAGACTGAGAAAACAGAGGAACTCACATCGTGGAAGGAATACTCGATGTTAGAGAGAAGGCTGTCGCTGCTCGATTGGTCGTCCTCGCCGTTCAAGGACAGCATGGCGAATGCGACGGCGAAGGCGATGGCGTCGGCGAGAGAGAGAGAGAGAGAGAGAGAGAGAGAGAGAGAGAGAGAGCTGCCCTTCTACCGATGCAATGATGACTAAATTGGCATCTTACAATAGTTTAATGGATACCATGCCCTTTCCCTAGATTACTGTCTCCTGCCTGATATGGATTCTCTTCACACATTCTCATTTCAAATATTAAACCTGCACTTCCTCCATCCCAATTTCATTGCCTAACGAAAACATACTAGTATATTACATCATCTAAAAAAACAAAATCATGTCAACTACAAGGTACTTATGCATCACTTCTTCAGTCATGGTTTCACAAAACATTACATTATAATCTCCCAACAAACATAACCACAACATGGTTTCACAAAACATCACATTACAATCTCTCAACAAACGTAATCACAGAAACAAGTATATTACATCAACTCAAGAAACAAAATCATGTCGACTACAACATACTTACACATCACTTGTCCTGTCATGGTTTCACAAAACATTACATTACAGTATCTCAACAAACAAAATAACATAAACAAGTACAATACATCATCTCAAGAAACATAATCATGTCAACTACAATGTATTTATGCATCACTAGTCTAGTCATGGTTTCACAAAACATTACATTACAATGTCCCAACAAACATAATAACTGAAACAAGTACGGTACGTCATCTTAAGAAACATAATCATGTCAACTACAATGTACTTATGTCTTATTACAACAACGATGGTTTCAGTGAGTGACATGTCCGAAAATCTCAATAGCTCGCACAACATTATATCGCAATCTCTCAACAAACATAATCACAGAAGCACACTCTAAATGCAACAGTAGTCAATATTACAAATACAGGCAGGGAACCCCGTGGTCCATATGACAAGCCCAGGGTAGCAGCTCTCATCAGATCTCATCAACGTCGACCACCTCATTCTGTTCAGCCACTACAGGGGCATCTACATTCATTATAACCTGTTCAACAACATCATAAATGGTACCAAGGAAGAACACCTTCCTGGTTCGCTTCTTTCGCCGCATAATCTGCATAAGATCTTCAGTATCCAAAACATCTATGAATTGTTGCTTCTTGATGCCACCACCGGATTTTTGCCATCTGCTTAGGGCCAATACTGATTTCCTTACCGATCATCTCTCTCATTTCATCAAGAGTTATGTTTTTGGAATCGACAGTGATCTCCATAGTACATGACGAAACTGGCTTATTAACTCCCTCATCAAGTTTTGCCATGTATGAATCCACCTCTATGCGTATACTGAACTTATCTAGATCATCATCTATTGGTCTGTATTCTCTAGGAGCAGAAGCTCTGGCAGCAAAATCTCCAGCATCTGCATACATATCATCAATCATCGCTTCAACTTTCACCTTACGATCAGCTGCACAACACTCCCAAACCATCTGAAGCTCATGGGAGTGCTCAATTTGCTGATAGGTATCATTCATGTTGCGCCACACCAATTTTGTCCTCTGTCTAGAACCCCAGGGAATTCTAGCGGCAAGCATATCTACCAGCTGCGAAACAGACACAACCTCTTTGCAATTCACAAGAAGATGCACATCTTGCCTGAACACAACCCTCTCGCAACCAAAATCAAGCTTTGAAGTGTACTGCCGAACATGAACTGTGAACTCATATAGGTCACTTGTATCAAAACTGTGCCTAATTTGATTAGAAAGGGGAACATTTCAGTTCATTCGATTCTATTATGCCATAACTAATCTACTTTCAAGATAAGGCACAGATAAGAAAAAATCACCTCTCGCTCTTCTCCCGGGTTTTTTCTTCAAGATCTGAGTGCTGCATCCGCCCACCGGAGCCGAATAATCCGCCGCCGTCCTTGCTTTTCTCTTCAACCCGTTGCTCGTAGGTACCTTGGGAGCAGAATCCTTGCTGGCCTCCTCGCTAACCGGGGCTGAAGACCTCACAGCTGCTACGCGTTGAGCCCTAGACTTGGGCCCCGATGGACCCTTTTCAGTCGGCGACGTAGCTACAACCTTCGCCTTACAAGACAGGTTGGGCCACCGCCGTCGGATTTAGTGTCAGGGGAGGGAGAAAAAAGGTCGCCCGCCGCCGGCAGATTTAGGGTCGGGGAAGGGAAGAAAAGGGGCCGCCGCCGCCGTTGCAGCAAGATTCAGTGTCGAGAGTTAGGAAAGTACAGTAATGGATTCACCCCTACGACACGTGTAGGGTGGCTAAGAAGAGTGACCGGCGAAGGAGGGGCACATCAGGAACTAGTGTAACGGAATATCCTGACTTAACGGGCGCGATTTGAAAATATTGGGTTTGGCCATCATTCACTCGAAAGACCCCTCTCAGCAATTGGCGCCCCAACTTTTCGAATCGCAGTGATAAAAATCAACTTGGGTACCGCGTTGCCTGGCTACCCCAACTTTCGGGCCGCAAAATGATATTCTCGTGGTGTGGGCCCCCTGTGGCCCATCTCCACTCTGTCTTCTGGCATCCTTAGTCTTCTGAAAAATAGGATTTTCCATATATTTTCCCGGATTTTTTGATCTTCGCGAATTTTGCCTCCAAACAGCACATTTTCCATCAGAATCCTAACTGCAGCGGTCCATGCTCCAAAAGTCATCAACCATGCAAAAACAGATGAAATAACATAAGTATCACCTCTCAATACGAAATATATCAATGAATAATAGTGAATTAAAACATAGAATAGTGATGCAAAATGGACGTATCAACTCCCCCCAAGCTTAGACTTCACTTGTCCCCAAGCGAAACTGAGCTCAATAAACATGGCCTCAGGTTTATGGAGTGAAGAGTCGATAAAAGAATACGAACAAGAAGCACCACATTCATCAAATACATAGACCATAATAGAAGACAACTCACTATTATATAACTCAACTTGTAATGAGTAAACGAAACACAATAAAGATACATAAAGTGAATCATAATTGGTAATGGCAAACTTAGCTCTTGGTCGAAGAATAGTTGATAATCTGCTGGAGTTCAGAATAAGCTGGTTTTCAATGATAGCTTTCAAAGTAGTAAACATCAAGATAAGAGCAATGTGCAAAATAAGGAACATAAGAAACATGATTGAATAAATCATCATATGAATGAATGAAACACAACAACTCAAAATACATGCTGAGATAGAAGGGAGTAGGTTTACTGACTCAACTAAAAGTAAAAGAAAGGCCCTTCGCAGAGGAAAGCAGGGATTGCAAGTCTCATAAAGAGCTCCCAAAAATTATGATACTTACTAGCTTTCAGCTCTCATTGTCCCTATCATAGGCATGTTTTGGTGATTCAGGTTAAAGTGACACAACTAAGAGGATATGCTTGACAAGTTATAAATTGGAGTCCCATGCCCCTTACTTATGAGTAGCGAACCTCATGCTACTCAACTTCAGTCACGAGTAATCTCTTGTCATTGTAAATACACGTGTATCATTGAGAACCGCCAACGGGGTACCCCTTGCACATGACACAGGAGCTATCCCATAATCAAAATGACAAGGCAAGCAGACAGTGAGCGTCTCAGCGATCTTTTTATTTGCTAATTACATAGGTTTTTATTGAGGATGCTTCATAGAATGCTCACTATAGTTATGCTGCAAGTTTCCACCATGATTAGGCATGGCTTAGGCTAGCGGCCTAGGCTTTTCTCTAACACACATATAAACTCCATGATCTTACAAGTTCCACTTTTATTTCACACCGCCGGGATCCATAAGCAAAAGAACATGATATCAACTAGGTACAAGTACCAATGAAGTGTTGAAAGCGTTCCCCATGATACATGGTTCTTCTAACTTCAACTCATAAAGCGCAAGCATATACGCAACAAAGAAGCACCCAATGGTTCAAGTTTATTAAATGCAAGAAAGTAAAGTGTGCCATCAAGTTCGTGAGAGCTTTAATCACTAATTTTCACATAACAAGTTTAATTTGGGAGGTAGATAAAACAAGAATTTACTTGGAATAGCAATAATGCTAATAGGTAGGTATGGTGGACACAAATGGCATGGGTTTGGTTTAAAGGAGGTGGATGCACGAGAAGAATTCCCTCTCAGTGCAGGTTTTTGGCTAGCAAGGCTGGGTAGCAAGTATAAGAGTTGAAGGAAACAAACAAACATACAAGTGATAAAAACAAACATGCAATCTTCCTCAGAAGCACAAACGATCTTAACTAGAGAATACTAAACTTATGAGCAAATCAAGAAAGAAAGATGATGAAATTATTTTTCTTTAGAGGTACTTTTATCTTTTCTTTCAACTCTCGAAAATAGTGTTGCTACTGACCAAGCCAGGTTTGCCAAAACCAACTAAATTAACTCAATGATCCCAAAGTGATACCAATACTAACAACAAGATCAATCATATAACAACGAATTGAAAACTAATATAAGCTATGCAAAAGAGTAAATGATAGAACTTCTCATTAATATTCCATAACGGCAACTTACACCAAGGGATACATATCTAACGAGAGAGGGGACAACTCCATAATGCAAACCATCCTACATAATAACTTCTCTATTCATGATATGACTCTACTAATAAGGCAAAAAGATAGAAGATAGTGATGTGATACCGCGGCACTCCCCCAAACTTGGAACAAACCAAGGGGATGCCAGACCTGATGACGAAATACTCCTTCGGTGGTGGTGGTAATATTTTCTTAGTTGTCGTGAGGAAATCTTCCAGCTTCTTGCGAAGCCTATTATTCTCCCATTGAAGCATGTCCACCTTCCTCTGCAGGTCTTGATACTTATCGCAGAACTCCTTAGTGATTTGTAGGGCTTCCGTTGATGCGGGGCAAGTAACTAAAGGTACCAGCCCCTGCTTGGGGTCTTGGAGATCTTCCTCCATAGGCTCCTTTATCATTGGCAGACACCATTGTGCTTCTAAACCTTCAAAGGGTGTCATGGCAGAAACAATTTGAAAAAAAACATGATGAAAACACGATATACGAACCTCGGGGGATCCGGGGGATTATATATTACGAAGTTTCACATCAAAAGGAAGGTACTGGGAGAAAACGAGTCGGAGGCGGAGTCCAGGGTGGACTCACCACCTGGTGGCGTGGCCAGGGGTGGGCCCACGCCACAGGGTGGTGTGAGCCACCCTGACTCCGTTTCCGTCCCTTTTTTGCTTCGTACCTTTCTTTATTGACTGAAAACTGCAAAAATATAGTTGGATAGTATTTTCGCGGAACTTTTCTTACCAGAACTGTTACCTATTTGAAAATGGACTCTGCAGGTCTCTGAATTTGGTACCTAGTAGATTCTTCCGGAGTCACCACTTGAATAATCATCAGTATCTTCATCTTCATACACTTATTACTTGAGTCATAAAACCTTTCTCTTCCTTATTGCACCATTATCTCCAATTCCTAAAAATTTCTTTCACACAAAACTTCACACAGTTCTCATTAGCAACATTAGTATAAGTGAAGTGATAGAACCTTTTGAGTCCAACTTCAACTGAAAACCATCAAAACAAAAGCTACTGTAGCAACTCCTTCCGAAAACCCAAAAAGAATTCAAAAAGGAAATCGAATAAAGAAGCAAATGCAAGATTGGCTAAATCTGTCAAAACAGACCAGCAGGTAAAGATCAATTTTTTCGAAAATCTTCTATTGCTCAAATCAAAAGTGCAAAACTAATGAAAGTTAAATAACAACCTGGGGCAGAAGTACAAAAAATTACAGCTCAATCCGACAGACAGAGCTCTCACGAATTTTTATGGTGAAGCACAAAAATCTGTTTCGGGACAGCAACTTCCCCAAATCTTACTTCTCTCTCATTAGAGGTTGATCTTGACACAAAAACCAAACAAAAAGGATAAGGAGCGGTTATTACCGAAGTAATAACTTCCAAGACTCAAAGAAACAAAAACAAACTAAAAGGAAAAACAAATTGGGTTGTCTCCCAAAAAGCTCTTTCTTTATAGCCATTAAGATGGGCATGCTAATTTTGAAGATGCTCACATAGGAATATGAATTGAAGTGAAAGAGAGCATTAAGAAGCAAAAATACACACATTTAAGTCTAACCCACTTCCTATGCAAGGCAATTCTGTAAACAAACAAGTTGTTGAAACCAGAGGCAACTTGCATAAGAAGTCAAAAGAAGTGCAACATAAAAACTTTCAGCATAAAACGAGGAAACTTGATATTATTGAGATGCATAAGAACACTTTTCCCTCTCTCATAGTAGTATCATGCATAAACTTAACAATATAACAATCACAAGGGCTATCATAGCAATGATCTCTTATTCTAACATAAAATACAGGAATACTAGCTCTCATAACACTACTTTGTGAAACAATATTAGAGGTATCCTTACAAAGGATAGTGTGTCCCTCTTTTTCATATTTAGTGACAAAGTCTTTCACATTTGCTATTATAGGTTCACCAACCATTTGTTTATCAGGTTCAATAGCTTTAATTGTACTTTCATTAACCATACTAGCTATCATAGAATGTTCCTTTACCTTGACTGGGAAAGGCATTTTCTCAATGTAAGGTTTAGGTAAAACATGATTAGCAGTATAAACTTCAGTATTTCTTGCAGGAACACTCTTAGCAACATCTTTATAAGGCTCATGATACTTATTCCACTTCTTTTTAGGCACTTCAATATAGGAAACAAAAGCCTTAAAATAAGAAGCAATAGCTTGAGAATCTAGACCATAAGCATTTTTAATATTTTGAAAGTCATCAGTTCCCATAAAAGATTCAATGCATTCATAATCATAATTTATACCTGACTTTCTACCTTTTTCATTCTCCCAAGCTTCAGCATTATCTTGAATACGGTCCAGAAGATCCCATTTATCTTCTTCTTCCATATGAGTGAATGATCCAGCACAAGAAGCATCCAATAATTCCTTGTCATGTAGAGGGAGCCTTGCATAAAAGTTATTGATAATAATATTGTTGGGAGCTCATGAGTGGGACATTTGAGCATTAGTAACTTCAATCTCCCCCAAGGTTGGGCTATACTCTCTCCATCAAGAGGCCAAAAGTTGTATATTTGATTCCGATCTTTATGAATCTCACTAGGAGGATAAAACTTTGAATAAAAGAGAGGAACTATTTCCTCCCATTCCAGAGCTTGACCATTCTTCAGCAGCTTATACCATTCCTCAGCTCTTCCTTTTAGTGATAATGAGAATAACTTCTTCTTAACTTGATCTGTAGTAATACTGCACACTTGAACAACCCGCATAATTCGTGTATAAAGAGTAAATGATCACTGGGATGGACAGTTCCATCCCCAACATAGTACTTATCCATAACATGATCAATGATTCTTGTAGGTATTTTAAAAACATCATTCTCAGCAGGTGGTGGCTTATCTACTTCCTTAGAAGTGGTAGTAGCATTACCAAATAAGGAACTCAGTGAATTATCCATAACTAAAATAAAGCAACTAACAGAAGTAAACAATACTCACAATAGAAGTTTCCTTTACCAGTTCCACTCTCCAATAGCGCTTCACTCCCCGGCAACGGCGCCAGAAAATAGTCTTGATGACCCACAAGTATAGGGGGTGTATCGCAGTATTTTTGATAAGTAAGAATGTTGAACCCAACAAGGAGCAGAAGGTGCTGGCTAGTGGTATGGATTAGGAATTCTCTGCAAATACTGATTAAACGGATTTTTAGGGGTTTTTGATAAAGAAAGTAAACAAAGTACGAATAAATAAAAGACAGTAGGAATAAATGCAGCAAGTGGCCCAATCCTTTATGCAGCAAAGGACAAGCTGGTTGTATTACTTAAGATGACCAAACGTTCTCGAGGACAAATGGGAAGACAGTCGAGTGCTTTCGCTTAATATAGTTGATTAATCTTCTTTAGCTTGCTAAGTGTTGTGTGGGTGAACCTGTGCTAATGTACCGACCTTCCTAGGACTAATACATACTTGTGATTATACCCCTTGGAAATATCGTAAGTACAAGAAAGTAATTAAGGTAGAAACCTAGGCATAGCTTTAAACTCTAAGACCCTTACGTCCCTTGTGCAATGGTTACCTAACGGGGGTTCAGGTTTCTGTCACTTCGGCAACCCCTACGATTAGTAGCCAAATACACAATGCATTCCCCTAGGCCCATATAGGTGAAGTGTCATGTAGTCGACGTTCACATGACACCACTAGAAGAAGTACACCACAACTTAAATAATAATCTATTGAATCTTTCTCAACACAACTCCACTACTAACAACATGACTTCTCCCATGTCCTCAAGAACAAAACGAACTACTCACAAGACATCATATGGATCATGATCAGAGATGGAATAATGATGTATAACAATCTGAACATAAACAATAATTCAATGGTTCATTCAATAGCATCGACTACAAAGACTAATCAACACCGGGAAAGTTTCCCCTATGAACTATGCAAGATTCAACTCAATTGTTATAGCAATATGGAGATGGTGATGAGGGTGCTGCTGATGATGATGGTGGTGATGATGATGATGATCCCGATGAAGTCCAGCTTGATGGTGGTGTTGATGGCGACGATCTCCCCTCTCCGGGAAGGAATTCCCCCGACAGAAATCTGTCTGCCGAGAGATCTTTCTCTCTCGGTGTTTTCCGCCCCGTAGAGGCGGTGGAATCTTTCTGTGGTCGCCCCCCGAGTCTTAGGGTTTCAGGAGGATGATATACGCTAGAGGGGAGAGGCTGGAGTGGGCCAGGGTGGCCACACCACTGCTGGCGTGGCCTAGGGCTGCCCGCGCTAGGGGGTGGTGTGGGCCCCCTGTGGCCCATCTCCACTCCGTCTTTTGGCATCCTTAGTCTTCTGGAAAAATAGGATTTCCGTATATTTTCCTGGATTTTCTGATCTTCGCGAATTTTGCCTCCAAACAACACATTTTCCATCAGAATACTGACTACAGCGGTCCATGCTCCAAAAGTCATCAACCATTGAAAAACAGATGAAATAACATAAGTATCACCTCTCAATATGAAATATATCAATGAATAATAGTGAATTAAGACATAGAATAGTGATGCAAAATGGACGTATCAGCCCGCGCCAGGGGGTGGTGTGGGCCCCCTGTGGTCCATCTCCAGCCTCCTTCTAGCTTCCTTCGTCTTCTGGAAAAATAGGATTTTCCGTATATTTTCTCGGATTTTCTGATCTTCGCGAATTTTGCCTCCAAACAACACCTTTTCCATCAGAATCCTGACTGCAGTGGTCCATGCTCCAAAAGTCATCAACCATGCAAAAACAGATGAAATAACATAAGTATCACCTCTCAATACGAAATATATCAATGAATAATAGTGAATTATGACATAGAATAGTGATGCAAAATGGACGTATCAATTCCCCCAAGCTTAGACTTGGCTTGTCCCCAAGCGAAATTGAGCTCAATAAACATGGCCTCAGGTTTATGGAGTGAAGAGTCGATAAAAGAATACGGACAAGAAGCATCACATTCATCAAATACATAGATCATAATAGAAGACAACTCACTATTATATAACTTAACTTGCAATAAGCAAAGGAAACACAATAAAGATACATAAAGTAAATCATAATTGGTAATGGCAAACTTAGCTCTTGGTCGAAGAATAGTTGATAATTTGCTGGAGTTCACAAATAACTGGTTTTCAATGATAGCTTTCAAAGTAGTAAACATCAAGATAAGAGCAAAGTGCAAAACGAGGAACATAAGAAACATGATTGAATAAATTATCGTATGCATGAATGAAACACAACAACTCAAAATACTTGCTGAGATAGAAGGGAATAGGTTTACTGACTCAACTGAAAAGTAAAAGAAAGGCCCTTCGCAGAGGGAAGCAGGGATTGCAAGTCTCATAAAGAGCTCCCAAAAATTATGATACTTACTAGCTTTCAGCTCTCATTGCTCCTATCATAGGCATCTTTAGGTGATTAAGGTTAAAGTGATCAAACATGAGGATATGCATTGACAAGTTGTAAGTTGAGAATCTCATGTCCCTTGAATACGAGGGTCGCTTCTCATGCTACTCAAGTTTAGTCACCGGTAAGTTCTTGTCATCGTAAGCATATGTGTATCATAGAGAACCGCCAACGGGGTACCCCTTGCCCGATGATCCAGAAGAATCCCCATATCAAAATAAAAAGGCAAGCAGACAACAAGCATCTCAGCAATCTTCTTATTTACCATGGGAATATGGTGCTTTTTTCTCTCTTTCCTCTTTTCATAATATCTCGTTTTTTTTCTTTTCTCTTTTTCTCAATCTCTATCTATTTTTATAAGAAGAATGCTTCATAAATACTCATTATGGTTACGCTGCAGGTTTCCAGCATGTCAGCATGGATTAGACCAGCGGCCCAGGCGTTTCTCTAACACACATGCATAACTCCATGGACTTACAAGCTCCCCTTTCATTTCACAGCGACGACATCCATAGACAAAACAACATGATATCAACTAGGTACAAAGTACTAGTGCCATGTTGAAAGCGTTCCCCATGACAGCATGGTTCTGCTAATTCACAACTTACAAAGAGCAAGCATATATGCAACATAGGTGAGCACAATGGTTCAAGTTTATTAAATGCAAGAAAGTAAAGTGTGCCATCAAGTTCATGAGAGCTTTAATCACTAATTTTCACATAACAAGTTTAATTTGGGAGGTAGATAAAACAAGAATTTACTTGGAATAGCAATAATGCTAACAAGTAGGTATGGTGGACACAAATGGCAAAGGTTTTGGTTTTAAGGAGTGGATGCACGAGAAGAGTTCCTTCTCAGTACATGTTTTTGGCTAGCAAGGCTGGGTAGCAAGTACAAGAGTTGAAGGAAACAAACAAACATACAAGCGATAAAGACAAACGTGCAATCTTCCTTGGACGCACAAAAAATCTTAACTAGATAATACTAGACTTATGAGCAAATCAAGAAAGAAAGATGATGAAATTATATTTCTTTAGAGTACTTTTATCTTTTTCATTCAAATCTCAAAAATAGTGTTACTACTGACCGAGCCAGGTTTGCCAAAACCAACTAAATTAACTCAATGATCCCAAAGTGATACCAATACTAACAACAAGATCAATCATATAACCATGAATTGAAAACTAATATAAGCTATGAAAAAGGGTGAATGATAGAACTTCTCATTAATATTCCATAATGGCAATTCACAACAAGGGATACATATCTAACGAGAGAGGGGGCACTTCCATAATGCAAACCATCCTACATAATAACTTCTCTATTCATGATATGACTCTACTAAAAAGGTAAAAAGATAGAAGATAGTGATGTGATACCGCGGCACTCCCCTAAGCTTGGAACAAACCAAGGGGATGCCAAATCTGATGACGAATTACTCCTTAGGTGGTGGTGGTATCCTCTCATCTTTGTCCGACTTCCAGGGTAAGGGCTTGCCATCAACAAAGGACATCGTGGTTTCCAGCATCCTAAAACTTGCAGCAGCACTTATGCGTTTAAACCTAACTTCATACTCACAGTTTTGATTTTGAGCATCATAGAACTATGCTTGCAGTTTGTTGGTTGTTTGGCGGAGTGAGAGGACTTCATCCTTGAGTTTAGCAGTCTCCTTTTGGTGCTCGGCGATGAGTTCGAAACATATCTTATGGAAGATATCCACTTCGCGCTCCGCCATCTTCTTGTACCTAAAGACTTCTTGCTCCAGTGCTTCCATCCTGTCCTCCAGACTTCCTTCACCTTTAGGGCCTCGAACCTGTTTTATCCGGAGTTCCCCATCTTCAAGCAACAACTCCTTGGGATAAATCTTCAACTCTCTCATGTATGGGTTGATGATATCTTCTAAGGAATCTCCCTTGGCTGATCCAGTGGAAGACATTGTGGCTCAAAATCTGGGACTCTACCTGGCAAAAACAGATCGAAACAAAAACACTACGAAAACACGATATACGAACCTCGGAAGATCCAGGGGGTTATATATTACGAAGTTCCATATCAAAAGGAAGGTACTGGGAGAAAACGAGTCGGAGGCGGAGTCCGGGGTGGACTCACCACCTGGTGGCTCCGCCAGGGGAGGGCATGCACCACAGGGTGGTGTGAGCCACCCTGGCTCCGCTTCCGTCCCTCTTTCACTTTGTAGCTTCCTTTATTGACTAGAAACTACAAAAATATAGTTGGATTGTATTTTCGCGGAACTTTTCTTACTAGAACTATTACCTATTTGAAAACAGACTCTACATGTATCTGAATTTGGTCCTTGATGAATTTCTCTGGAGTTATAACTTGAAAGGCATCAACATCTTCATTGTAAGAATCTCCAGCAATATAGTGCTTGAGTCGCTGCCCATTCACTACTTGTGTAGTATTATCTTTTAAAGAAGAAATTTTTATTGCTCCTGAACGGTATACTTCTTCAATAATGAAAGGTCCTTCCCATTTTGACAGTAACTTTCCTGCAAAAAATCTGAGACGAGACCTATACAATAGAACTTTCTCACCAACATGAAATTCTCTCTTAAGTATTCGCTTGTCATGCCATCTTTTAACTTTTTCCTTAAAGAGCCTAGCATTTTCATAGGCTTCACTCCTCCATTCATCTAAAGAACTTAACTCAAATAATCTTTTCTCACCAGCGAGCTTACAATCTCTATTTAGTTCTTTAACTGCCCAAAAAGCTTTGTGTTCTAATTCTAAAGGTAGGTGATAAGCTTTCCCATAAACCATTTTATAAGGAGACATCCCCATCGAATTTTTGTAGGCAGTTCTATAATCCCATAAAGCATCATTCAACTTTTTAGCCCAGTTTTTTCTAGATCTATTAACAGTCTTTTGCAAGATGGATTTAATTTCTCTATTTGATAACTCTACTTGCCCGCTAGTTTGGGGATGATAGGCTGAAGCAATTCTATGATTAACATCATATTTAGCAAGGGTCTTTATAAAACCACCATGAATGAAATGAGAACCCCCATCAGTCATGAGATACCTAGGCACTCCAAACCTAGGAAAGATAACATCCTTAAGCATTTTTAGAGAAGTTTCCCCATCATCACTCTTCGTAGGAATGGCTTCTACCCACTTAGTAACATAATCAACGGCAACAAGAATATGAGTGTAACCTTTCGAGGGAGGGAAAGGACCCATAAAGTCAAATCCCCAGCAATCAAAGGGTTCAATAACTAGAGAGTAGTTCATAGGCATTTCATTGCATCTAGAAATATTACCAACACGCTGACATTCATCACAAGATAAAACAAATTTTCTTGCATCTTTAAAAAGGGTAGGCCAGTAGAAACCATATTGTAGCACCTTTTGCGCAGTTCTATCTCCTGCATGATGTCCTCCATAAGCACTACCATGACATTACGCAATATCTCCTTTTGTTCATATTCTGGAACACATCTTTGCATAATACCATCCACTCCTTCTTTATATAAGTGTGGGTCATCCCAAAAATAATGCCTCAAATCATAGAAGAACTTCCTTCTTTGCTGAGCTATAAAGGTTGGAGGCAAATACTTGGAGACAATAAAGTTAGCATAATCAGCGTACCAAGGGCTCCCTCGTGAGCTTACCCCTTGATGTCTACACACTTCTATTCTTGTAGATAGTTGTTGGGCCTCCAAGTGCAGAGGTTTGTAGAGCAGCAGCAAGTTTTCCCTTAAGTGGATCACCCAAGGTTTATCGAACTCAGGGAGGAAGTGGTCAAAGGTATCCCCTCTCAAGCAACCCTGCAATCAAGATACAAGAAGTCTCTTGTGTCCCCAACACACCCAATACACTTGGCAGGTGTATAGGTGCACTAGTTCGGCGAAGAGGTAGTAAAATACAAGTGGTATGGATAATTATAAGTGGTAATGGTGATAGAAAATAACTGGATGGCGTGGAAAAGACTAAAGGCAAACTGAAATAAAGATGGCAGCAAGCAAACAAATCTAGTAGCAACGATCTTTCAATGCTTAGAAACAAGGCCTAGGGATCATACTTTCACTAGTGAACACTCTCATATAAATATCGTATCTTCATGATACTACTCTAAACTACTCTTCGGTTGGACACTCTAATCGATGGTAGGGCTATAACAGCACACCTCAAAGTTCATCTTTCCCATCTAGAAAACCCCACACTGTCACCTTGAGCACTAGTTGGTTGCAACAAACACCACAATTTTATAAAGACATCCAACTCTAAATATAACTCATAACAAGTATTTGTAATATCTAGCCTAAGTGCCACCATGGTGTGCATGCTGTCACTTTCACATACATGGGGAGAGCAGAGATCTATTAAAGCACTTGAGTAGCAAGGTAGATCTAATGGATTACAAAGCTCATGATCACAATATGATCATCCATAGAGAGAGATGAACACATAGCTACCGGTAGAACCCTTAGCCTCGAGAGAGAACTACTCCCTCCTCATCATGGGAATCAGCAACGGTGATGGAGATGGTGGTGGAGATCGATGGAGATGGCTACGGGGGCAATTCCCCATCCCGGCAGAGTGCCGGAATAGAGACTTTCTATCCCCCGAATCTCCCCTTCGGTGGCGGCGGTGCTGCGGAACTTTTCGTGGATTTCTGATTGATCCCTTAGGTTTTTGGTATCAGGAGGCTCTTATAGGCGAAGGAGGCAAGGTCGGTGGCCGGCCAGGGGGCCCACACCATGCCCTGGCACGGCCTAGGGTTGCCCGTGCCTAGGGGTGGTGCGGCCACCCTATGGCCCCTCTCCGACTCTCCTTCTGGCTCCGTGAGTCTTTCGGGAAAATAGTAACTTTGGCTTTTGTCCCGTCCAATTCCGAGAATATTTATTTTCTAACTTCCTGGAACCAAAAATAGCAGAAAACAGGCAACTGGCACTGTGGCATATTTTTAATTGGTTAGTCCAAGAAATCATATGAAAAGTACTCCAAAGTGTGGACAAAACATAAGAAAGTAGATAAAACCAAGCATGGAACATCAAAAATTATAGATACATTTGCAATGTATCACCCCTACTGCGGCTAACTGCTCATTTGGGAAACTATCATTAACATGCATAGGGTCAAAAGAGATGTTTTCCAATCGAGATAAATTGTCAGCTACCGGGTTTTCAGCACCTTTCCTATCTACTATATGTAGATCAAATTCTTGTAAAAGGAGCACCCATCTAATAAGCCTAGGCTTAGTGTCTTTCTTTGTCATAAGGTATTTAATAGCAGCATGATCAGTATGAATGGTGACTTTTGAGTCTACAATATAGGGTCTAAACTTATCACAAGCAAAAATGACAGCTAGAACTTCTTTTTCAGTAGTAGCATAATTCCTTTGAGCAGCATCTAAAGTCTTACTAGCATAATGAATAACGTTTAACTTTTTATCAATTCGTTGCCCAAGGACAGCACCTACATCAAAATCACTAGTCTCACACATTATTTCAAAGGGTAAACTCCAATCAGGTGGTTGAGCAATAGGGGCTATAGTTAAAACCTTCTTAAGAGTTTCAAAAGCTCCCTTACAATCATTATCAAAAATGAAAGGCATATCTTTTTGTAGAAGATTAGTGAGGGGTTTTGATATCCTAGAAAAGTCTTTAATAAACCTTCTATAGAAACCAACATGACCAAGGATACTACGAATACCTTTGATGTCTCTTAGGAATGGCATCTTCTCAATTGCCTCAACCTTTGCTGTATCAACTTCTATTCCTCTTTTAGAAACTTTATGCCCGAGGACAATCCCTTCATTAACCATGAAGTGGCATTACATAAACCAAAAGGCATACTTCTATAAGCATAAGTTCTGTAAGGGCAAGTAAAAGTAGTTTTTTCTTGATCTTGTTGTTTAACAGCAATTTGAGAGAAACCAGAATAACCATCAAGAAAACAAAAATGGGTCTTTTTAGACAACCTTTCCAACATTTGATCACTAAAAGGAAGCGGGTAGTGATCTTTCTTAGTAACTTTATTGACTTTTCTAAAATCAATGCACATCATATAGCCTACTACTATTCTTTGAGGAATAAGCTCATCATTATCATTAGGAACAACGGTAATACCTCCTTTTTTAGGAACACAATGAACAGGACTAACCCATTCACTGTCAGCAATAGGGTAAATAATACCAGCATCAAGGAGTTTCAATACCTCATTCCTTACCACTTCCTTCATCCTAGGATTTAAACGTCGTTGGTGCTCTACTATTGGATTTGCATCTGGTTCTATGTTGATAGAATGCTGACATATAGTAGGTGCAATCCCTTTTAAATCATCCAGAGTATAACCCATAGCTCCTCGGTGTTTCTCAAAACCTCCAATAGCCTTTCTTCTTCCTTTACTAAAAGTTTAGCACTAATAATAACATGATATATCTTTTTATCATCAATATAAGCATATTTAAGATCATCAGGGAGAGGTTTTAGATCGAAAACTGGATCCTTTTTAGGTGGCAACGTGGTACCCAAGTCTTCCACAGGCAAGTTATGCTTAAGCATCTTAGGCTGATCACAGAGAATCTTGTGAATCTCATTCCTTTCTTCCATGAAGATTTCACTTTCATGATCTTCCATAAATTGTTGTAAAGCATTATTAGGAGCAAGAGAAATAGAAGCAAGTTGTTCAACTCTAAAATCCTCATTATGGGTTTCCTCTTCACAAGGTTATTTAGCAAATTTCGAGAAATTAAACTCATAAGATTCCCCAGAAAACTTAGTCAAGATTTTCTCCCTTTTGCAATCTATAATAGCTCCACAAGTACTCAAGAAAGGTCTACCAAAAATAATAGGATAAGTTTTACTAGCAGCTGAACCGAGTACTAGAAAATCAGCAGGGTACTTAATCTTACCACAAAGAACTTTCACGTCTCGTACAATACCAATTGGAGAGATGATCTCTCTATTAACAAGGTGAATAACCACATCAATCTCTTCCAATTCGCAGGGAGTGATTTCATGCATAATTTCTCTGTAAAGCTCATAAGGAATATCACTAGAACTTTCACCAATACCACATAAACCATAATAGCAATGATCACCAATTCTAACAGAAAGCACCGGAACACTAGTTTTTTTAGTTCTATTAGGATGTGAAACTATATTAGAAGCATCCTCACAAAAGACTATGTGTCCATCTTCTATGCTTTTAGTGACGAGGTCTTTCACAATTTCTACCACAGGGTCAACGTTTATTTGTTCATTAGGTTTTACAGTTCTCTTTTCACTTTTGGTCATTACATTAGTTATCATAGGATGATCCTTTACCTTTTCTGGGAAGGGAATCTTCTCGATATAAGGTTCAGGTAAGATGGGATCAATAATGCAATACACAACACCCCCAATAGGAGCATAGTTAACAATATCTTTGTAAGGTTCATGGTATTTATTCGATCCCCTTTTTGGAATTTCAATATAAGAAGCAAAAGATCTAAAGCAATTCGTAATAACTTGCAAATCCAGACCATAAGCATTACTAATATTTTGAAAGTCATCAGTTCCCATAAAAGATTCAATGCATTCATAATCATAATTTATACCTGACTTTCTACCTTTGTCATTCTCCCAAGCTTCAACATTATCTTGAATACGGTCTAGAAGATCCCATTTAGCTTCTTCTTCCATGCGAGTGAATGATCCAGCAAAATCATCCAATAAATCCTTATCATGTAGAGGGAGCCTTGCATAAAAGTTATTGATAATAATATTGTAGGGGAGCTCATGAATGGGACATTTGAGCATTAGTAACTTCAATATCCCCCAAGCTTGAGCTGTACTCTCTCCATCAAGAAATCAAAACTTGTATATTTGATTCCGATCTTTATGAATCTCACTAGGAGGATAAAACTTTGAATAAAAGAGAGGCACTATTTCCTCCCATTCCAGAGCTTGACCATTCTTCAACAGCTTATACCATTCCTCAGCTCTTCCTTCCAGCGATAATGAAAATAACTTCTTCTTAACTTGATCTGTAGTAATACCCGCACACTTGAACAACCGGCATAATTCGTGTATAAAGAGCAAATGATCACCGAGATGGACAGTTACATCCCCAACATAGTAGTTATCCATAACACGATCAATGATTCTTGTAGGTATTTTAAAAGCATCATTTGTCAGCAGGTGGTGGCTTATCTACTACCTTAGCAGTGGTAGTAGCATTACCAAATAAGAAACTCAGCGAATTATCCATAACAAAAATAAAGCAACTAGCAGAAGTAAACAATACTCACGGTAGAAGTTTCTTTTACCAGTTCCACTCTCCAATAGCGCTTCACTCCCCGGCAACGGCGCCAGAAAATAGTCTTGATGACCCACAAATATAGGGGGTGTATCGCAATATTTTCAAAAAGTAAGAGTGTCGAACCCAACGAGGAGCAGAAGGTTCTGGCTAGTGGTATGGATCAGGAATTCTCTGCAAATACTTAGCAAACGGATTTTTAGGGGTTTTCGATAAAGCAAGTAAACAAAGTACGAGTAAATGAAAGACAGTAAGAATAAATGTAGGAATTGGCCCAATCCTTTATGCAGCAAAGGACAAGCCGGTTGTATTACTTAAGATGACCAAACATTCTCGAGGACACATGGGAAGGCTGCCAAGTGCTTTCGCTTCATATAGTTGATTAATATTCTCTAGCTTGCTAAGTGTTGTGTGGGTGAACCTATGCTAATGTACCGACCTTCCTAGGACTAATACATACTTGTGATTATACCCCTTGCAAACATCCGTAAGTACAAGAAAGTAATTAAGGTAGAAACCTAACCACGGCTTTAAACTCTAAGACCCTTACGTCCCTTGTGCAATGGTTTCCTAACGGTGGTTCAGGTTTCTGTCACTCCGGCAACCCCTACGATTAGTAGCCAAATACACAATGCATTCCCCTAGGCCCATATAGGTGAAGTGTCATGTAGTCACATTCATATGACACCACTGAAGAAGTACACCACAACTTAAATATCAAACTATTGAATCTTTCTCAACACGACTCCACTACTAACAACAAGACTTCTCCCATGTCCTCAAGAACAAAACGAACTACTCACAAGACATCATATGGATCATGATCAGATATGGAATAATGATGTATAACAATCTGAACATAAACAATAATTCAATGGTTCACTCGATAGCATCAACTACAAAGAGTAATCAACACAGGGAAAGTTTCCCCTATGAACTATGCAAGATTCAATGCAATTGTTACAACAATATGGAGATGGTGATGAGGGTGCTGATGGTGATGATGGTGATGATGATGATGATGATCCCGATGAAGTCCAGCTTGATGGTGGTGTTGATGTGACGATCTCCCCTCTTCGGGAAGGAATTCCCCTGGCAGAAATCTGTCTGATCTTTCTCTCCCGGTGTTTTCTGCCCCGCAGAGGCGGCGGAATCTTTCTATGGTCGCACCCTGAGTCTTAGGGTTTCGGGAGGATAATATACGCCAGAGGGGAGTTCCAGGGGTGGACCAGGGTGGCCACACCACCTGGTGGTGCGGCCTAGGCTGGCCCGTGCCAGGGGGTGGTGTGGGCCCCCTGTGGCCCATGTCCAACCCCCCTTCTGGCTTCCTTCGTCTTCTGGAAAAATAGGATTTTCTGTATATTTTCCCGGATTTTCTGATCTTCGCTAATTTTACCTCCAAACAGCACCTTTTCCATCAGAATCCTGACTGTATCGGTCCATGCTCCAAAAGTCATCAACCATGCAAAAACAGATGAAATGACATAAGTATCACCTCTCAATACGAAATATATCAATGAATAACACTGAATTATGACATAGAATAGTTTTGCAAAATGGACGTATCATTAGGACTTATAAATATTCTTTGGCTCCCCTTGTGTCGAATCAATAAATTGGGTTTCACTTCCCTCGAAAATATTGTGATACACCCCCTATACTTGTGGGTCATCAGCGGCAGACCACCCCTTGGCACGGCTAGGTCTGACCCGCGCGGCCAGGTGGTGTAGCCAGGAGATGGCTCGGTGTTGATGTAGAGCTCATTGGGAACCCCAAGAGGAAGGTATGATGAACACAGCAGCAAGTTTCCCTCAGTTATGAAACCAAGGTTTAATCGAACCAGTAGGAGCAAGGAAACACCCCAAAGGTGTTGCTAGCTGAGCCTTGGCAGGGCGCACTACCGGTGCTAGTAGCAACATGGAGACCTGCACAACACACCATAGAACTTTGTCCCCAACTTGCGATGAGGTTGTCAATCTCACTGTGTTTTGCGGAAAACAAAGGATTAAACGTATCGAATGGAAGGAAGTAATAGTTTGCAGAAAGTAAACACAAAGTAGTAAACAGTTTATAGATTGTATGTAAAGAAAAGGATCCGGATCCATAGTTCACTAGAGGTGGCTCTCCTTAAGATAGATAACATGCTGGGTGAACAAATTACAGCGGGGCAATTGACAAACATCAAGAAAGCAATACATGCATATACTAATCATCTTGACTCCTTTGAGACTTGATTGGGCATTACAACATTATACATAGACCACCATCCAACTGCATCTATGACTAATAATCCAACTTCAGGTTATCATCCGAACCCCCTCCAGTATTAAGTTGCAAGCAACAGATTATTGCTTTACGAACTGCGTGTAAAGTAAACAATACGATTGTTCTATGAACAAAGGATTGTTGTTTTCTCCCTAGTAGCAACAGCACATCTAGTACCTTAGAGATTTCTGTCACTTCCCCAGATTACCAGAGGCATGGACCCAGTATCGAGCATAAAAACTAACTCTTGGAGTTGCTAGCATCTACTTGGCCAAGATAGCTACTAACAACAGAAATCATGCAAGATCACAAATAACAAAGACATGATAGAATCAATAATCAATCTGAAATAGCATCTCAATATCCATCGGATCCCCGCAAACACAACATGTAGAATTAGAAATAAATGATCTTGATCATGAACGGAGCTCACAAGATCTAGACATGAAAGCACAAAGGAGGAGAACCAGCCATCTAGCTGCTACATGGATCCGTAGTCCAAGGATGAACTACTCACGCATCACACCGGAGGCTTGCATGGTGATGAAGAAGGCCTCCAGGGTGAATTCCCCTCTCCGGCCGGGTGCCGGGAAGAGCTTCATATCCCTCCTGATCTAGGGATGGAGATGACGGCGGCTACTGACTCTTTCGTGGATTTTTGACCAAGTACTTAGGGTTTTCGTCCCGAGGGCATCTTATAGGCGAAAGGGGAGGCCGAGGGGGTGCTGGAGGCGGCCAGACCACCCCCTGGCACGGGCCAGGCTGGGCCGCGTGGCCAGGTGGTGTGGTGGCCACTGGCCCCTCTCCGTCTCGTACCCTGGCATATGATGACATCCGAAAAAATAGGCACTTTGGCTTTTGTCTCGTCCAATTCTGAGAATATTCATTTTTTGACTTTCCTGGAACCAAAAACAGCAGAAAACTGGCAGCTGGCACTGTGGCTCTTGTTAAAAGGTTAGTCCAAGAAATCATATGAAAAGTACTCCAAAGTGTGGACAAAACACAAGAAAGTGGATAAAACCAAGCATGGAACATCAAAAAAATTAGATACATTTGCAATGTATCAACATACCCAAGCTTAACTCCTGCTCGTCCTCGAGTAGGTAAGTGATAAAAAGAAAGAATATTTTTTGAGGTGACATGCACCATCAAAGACTTGATCAAAGTATTTGTAAAACATTCAAAGCTGGGATCATAGTACTTCAATCATAACATGAGAGACAAAGTTCTAGCAATAAGACAAAGAAACTATGATGCAATATGAAAAGGCACAAACAAAAGATTCATGAATAACAATGCTTTGCAAGACGTTTGTTTGTTTCACATAAAGAAAACATAGCATAATAGTATTCAGCTTGTCCCTCATAGAGTAGCAAATATAAATGCATAGGACACCTTCAAAGTCCATACGAGTGACTAGATACAAATAGTTTAAAACAAGCAATATCAAGTTATGCATCAATCAACTAGTCTTGGGACAATGCACATAGAACTAAGAATCGCCACTATGCTCTCAAAGTAGGTGCATAAAGTTAGAAGGTGGAGACTCAATATAATGGTGGAAGAAAGGCCTTTATAAAAGGAAGTAGGGATTCAAGTCTCATAAAGAGCTTCCAAAAATTATGGTACTTATAGCTTTCAGCTCTCATTGCCCCTATCATAAGCATCTTGAAGGTGATTAAGGTTAAAGTGACACAACTAAGAGGATATGCTTGACAAGTTATAAACCGAAATCTCATGTCCCTTACTTACAAAGACCGAACCTCATGCTACTCAACTTTAGTCACGAGTAAGCTCTTGTCATTGTAAGTACATGTGTATCATAAAGAACCGCCAACGGGGTACCCCTTGCACATGATACAGGAGCTATCCCATAATCAAAATGACAAGGCAAGCAGACAATGAGCATCTCAGCGATCTTTTTATTTGCTATTTGCATAGGTTTTTATTGAGGATGCTTCATAGAGTGCTCATTATGGTGATGCTGCAAGTTTCCACCATGATTAGGCATGGCTTAGGCTAGCGGCCTGAGCGTTTCTCTAACACACATACAAACTCCATGATCTTACAAGTTCCACTTTTATTTCACACCGCCGGGATCCATAAGCAAAAGAACATGATATCAACGGGGTACAAAGTACAAGTGCAATGTTGAAAGTGTTCCCCATGAAACATGGTTCTGCTAATTTCAACTTATAAAGCACAAGCATATACGCAACAAAGAAGGACCCAACGGTTCATGTTTATTAGATGCAAAAAAGTAAAGTGTGCCATCAAGTTCGTGAGAGCTTTAATCACTAGTTTTCTCATAACAAGTTTAATTTGGAAGGTAAATAAAAGCATGAATATACTTGGAATAGCATAAGCTAGTAGGTAGGTATGGTGGACTCTTTGGAATAACTTGGTTTAGGGAGTTGGATGCATATGTGGCACTCATACTTGGTTGTGGAGGCTAGCGAAAGATTGGGAGCGACAAACTAAGAGAGCAATAATGGCCATAATCATGCAGAGTGACAAAACATCATTGATTAAAGCATAAAGTGATACTACAAGTTGAAAACTAAAGGATCATAAAGGCTATGGTGACTTGAGATAGTCATAACATGGTGTGAGCATGCGCCAAGTCTACCCAAATAAAGCATCAAAGGAGAATACCACTATACTATGCTTTAATATGCTAAAAACACGCATGATTCATCCAAGGCACATTAAGCAATCTCAATTGTTTATAACAAGTCATGCTATAGCAAACAATACTAAGCATAAAGCCAAAACAATATCAAGCATGGTATGACAAAGCATATGCCGCAGTCAAATACAAGCTCTTTTTACCAGATAAGCATGAACTTTCCTACTCTTTTCCAAACCAAACCAAACTATTTTCAAACGAATGTATGAAAGCACGGGTTCAACCAATTTATTCAGAAAACTAAGCAAACAAAAGCAAACTAAAACGAAAAAGGAAACGAAGAAAAAGACGCTCCAAGAAAAACACAACTGTGCATGAAACAATAAAAATGAAGCGTTTGGAAGAAACCTGAGATTTTTATTGATGAAGAAGGGGATGCCTTGGGCATCCTCAAGCTTTGACGCTTGTACTTCTTGGATATTTTTTCGGGTGACACGCGTGCCATCCCCAAGCTTGAGCTTTAGTCCATCTTTCATCTCATTACTCATTCCTTCTATACACCTGAAAATTTTCCTCCATACAAAACTTCACACAATCTTTATTAGCAACATTAGTGCACTCAAGATAAATAAGTCTTACGGTTCAGTTCTAACACCAAATAAAATCCCATTAGAACACTAGCTACTGTAGTACTTCCCTCAAAAAGCTCAATTCCCCAAAGAACTCAAAAAGGAACCAACAAGAAGCAAATGCAGAAAATGGCAGAAATCTGTCAAAACAGACCAGCAGGTAAAGACGAATTTGTTCGAAGACCTTCTGTTGCTAAAATCAAAAGGTGTTGAACTAACGAAAGTTAGATAACAACCTGGGGCAGAAGCAAAAAAAATCACGCCTCAAAAAGACGTTTAGAGATTTTACAGGAATTTTTACGGTGAAGCACAGAAATCTGTTTCGGGACAGCAACTTTCCCAATCATTACTTCTCTCTCATTAGAGGTTACTCTTGGCACAAAAAGCAAATAAAAAGGATAAGGAGCGGTTATTACTGAAGTAATAACTTCCAAGACTCATCTAAAACTTTTGGGTTATCTCCCAATAAGTACTTTTTTAACGCCTTTAAGTGAGGCATAAGAAGCAAGAAAAAGAATCAAGTGTTCTCAAATGAAGAAGCATTAAGATTAATACCAGAAATATCTTAAACAAGGCAAGGTGTATCATCCAAATAAGTTCTAGAGGATCCTCTCTCAATGCTCTTAGGTTCACTATTCTCAATAAAAGGGTTTGGAGGAACAATCCAATCAAGATTCGTTTCTATGGCATCATGTATTGCTACTAGTTTAAAGGGTATTGGTATGTTAGGTTCCTCCCCATTAGGTTCAGTTTTGTTCATCGTTTCTCGTGTACCAACAACATCTACACATGAGCCTAGCATATTGAAACATTCAAAGACTTTCCTAGCTTCCTTGGCAACATCATAGAACTCCTTAAACAAAGTTTCTAGAATAAAATCCCTATTTTCAGGGTCCTCAATTTCTTTAAGCTTAAGAAACATTACTTGCATTAAGGGGTTGAGGTTAACAAACCTAGCTTCTAACATATGAATTAAAGAAGCTGCAGCAATCTCATAGTTTGGAGCAAGTTCTGCAAGGGATCTATCTTCAGTATCTTCATGCTTACTAACATGATTAAAGAATTCTTCAATATTATCTTTCCCAATTATAGAACCACTACCAATTGAAAGGTCTTTCAGGGTGAATTTAGGGATCAACATGGTGAGCTAAGGAACAAGTGACAACTAAAGGAGACTTAATTTTTTTGCGTTTTGGATAAAGAAACAAGCAAACAAAACAAAAAGAAACTAAGCAAAACAAAAATAACAAAGTAAAGAGATTGGTTATGAGGGACTCCCCTTGTGAAGATGTCCTTGACTCCCCGGCAACGGCGCCCGAAAAATGCTTGATGGCTCGGTGTTGATGTAGAGCTCGTTGGGAACCCCAAGAGGAAGGTATGATGAGCACAGCAACAAGTTTCCCTCAGTTATGA
This sequence comes from Avena eriantha, assembly GCA_910589775.1. Taxonomy (NCBI): domain Eukaryota; kingdom Viridiplantae; phylum Streptophyta; class Magnoliopsida; order Poales; family Poaceae; genus Avena; species Avena eriantha. The sequence continues at coordinate 223,402,991 of OU342742.1, forward strand.
AACCAAGGTTTAATTGAACCAGTAGGAGCAAGGAAACACCCCAAAGGTGTTCCTAGCTAAGCCTTGGCAGGGCGCACTACCGATGCTAGTAGCAACGTGGAGACCTGCACAATACAACCATAGAACTTTGTCCTAAACTTGCGATGAGGTTGTCAATCTCACCGTGTTTTGCGGAAAACAAAGGATTAAACATATCAAATGGAAGGAAGTAATAGTTTGCAGAAAGTAAACACAAAGCAGTAAACAGTTTATAGATTGTATGTAAAGAAAAGGACCGGGATCCATAGTTCACTAGAGGTGGCTCTCCTTAAGATAGATAACATTCTGGGTGAACAAATTACAGCGGGGCAATTGACAAACATCGAGAAAGCAATACATACATATACTAATCATCTTGACTCCTTTGAGACCTGATTGGGCATTACAACATTATATATAGACCGCCATCCAACTACATCTATAACTAATAATCCACCTTCAGGTTATCATCCGAACCCCCTCCAGTATTAAGTTGCAAGCAACAGATTATTGCTTTACAAACTGTGTGTAAAGTAAACAATACGATTGTTCTATGAACAAAGGATTGTTGTTTTCTCCCTAGTAGCAACAGCACATCTAGTACCTTAGAGATTTCTGTCACTTCCCAGATTACCAGAGGCATGAACCCACTATCGAGCATAAAAACTAACTCTTGGAGTTGCTAGCATCTACTTGGCCAAGATAGCTACTAACAATGGAAAGCATGCAAGATCACAAATAACAAAGACATGATAGAATCAATAATCAATCTGATAATAGCATCTCAATATCCATCGGATCCCCACAAACACAACATGTAGAATTACAAATAGATGATCTTGATCATGAACGGAGCTCACAAGATCTAGACATGAAAGCACAAAGGAGGAGAACCAGCCATCTAGCTCTTACATGGATCTGTAGTCCAAGGATGAACTACTCACACATCACACCGGAGGCTTGCATGGTGATGAAGAAGGCCTCCAGGGTGAATTCCCCTCTGTGGCAGGTTGCTAAGAAGAGCTTCATATCCCTCCCGATCTAGGGATGGAGATGGCAGCGGCTACAGACTCTTTCGTGGATTTTTGATCGGGTACTTAGGGTTTTCGCCCTGAGGGCATCCTCTAGGCGGAAGGGGAGGCCGAGGGGGTGCCGGAGGCAGCCAGACCACCCCCTAGCGCGGGCTAGGCTAGGCCGCACGGCCAGGTTGTGTGGTGGCCCCTGGCCCCTCTCCGTCTCGTACTCTGGCATCTGATGACTTCCGGAAAAATAGGCACTTTGGCTTTTGTCCCGTCCAATTCCGAGAATATTCATTTTCTGACTTTCCGGGAACCAAAAACAGCAGAAAACAGGCAGCTGGCACGGTGGCTCTTGTTAATAGGTTAGTCCAAGAAGTCATATGAAAAATACTCCAAAGTGTGGACAAAACACAAGAAAGTGGATAAAACTAAGCATGGAACATCAAAAATTATAGAAACATTTGCAATGTATCACCAGGCCCCAGCCCCACTCCGTCTCGTATTCTGGATCCTGGTATCCCTCGGTGAAAAACTAACTTTGGCTTTTGTCCCGTCCAATTCCGAGAATATTCATTTTCTGACTTTCCTGGAACCAAAAATAGCAGAAAACAGGCAGCTGGCACTATGACTCTTGTTAATAGGTTAGTTCAAGAAATCATATGAAAAGTACTCCAAAGTGTGGACAAAACATAAGAAAGTAGATAGAACCAAGCATGGAACATCAAAAATTATGGATACGTCTGCAACGTATGAACATCCCCAAGCTTAACTCCTGCTCGTCCTCGAGTAGGTAAGTGATAAAAAAGAATAATTTTTGAGGTGACATGCACCATCATAAACTTGATCAAAGTATTTGTAAAACATTCATAGCTGGGATCATAGTACTTCAATCATAACATGAAAGATAAAGTTCTTGCAATAAGACAAAGCAACTATGTTGCAACATGAAAAGGCACAAACAAAAGATTCATGAATAACAATACTTTGCAAGACGTTTGTTTGTTCACATAAATAAAACATAGCATAGTGGCATTCAGCTTGTCCCTCATAGAGTAGCAAACATAAATGCATAGGACACCTTCAAAGTTCATAAGAGTGACTAGATACAAATAGTTTAAAACAAGCAATATCAAAGCTATGCATCAATCAACAAGTCTTGGGACAATGCACATAGAACTAAGAATGACCACTATGCTCTCAAAGTAGGTGCATAAAGATAGAAGGTGGAGACTCAATATAAAAGTCAAAGAAAGGCCTTCAAAGAAGGAAGTAGAGACTCAAGTTTCATAAAGAGCTTCCAAAAATTATGGTACTTATTAGCTTTCAGCTCTCATTGGCCCTATCATAAGCATCTTGAAGTGGTTAAGGTTAAAGTGAACAAACTATGAAGTATATGCTTGACAAAGTATAAGTTGGAAATCTCATGTCCCTTGAATACGTGGGCCGCTCCTCATGCTACTCAAGTTTAGTTACCGGTAAGTTCTTGTCATAGTAAGTACATGTGTATCATAGAGAACCGCCAACGGGATACCCCTTGCCCGATGATACGGAAGAATCCCCATATCAAAATGACAAGGCAAGCAGACAACGAGCATCTCAGCAATCTTCTTATTTACCATGGGAAAATGGTGCTTTTTTCTCTCTTTCCTCTTTTCTCATATCTCTTTTTTTATTTCTCTTTTTTCTCTCAATATCTGACTCTTTTTTTATAAGAAGAATGCTTCATAGACAGGTCATTATGGTTACCCTGCAGGTTTCCACCATGACAACATGGATTAGACTAGCGGCCTAGGCGCTTCTCTAACACATATACATAACTCCATGGACTTACAAGCTCCCCTTTCATTTCACACCGACGACATCCATAGACAAAAGAGCATGATATCAACTAGGTACAAAGTACAAGTGCAATGATGAAAGCGTTCCCCATGACAGCATGATTCTGCTAATCCCCAACATATAAGTGCAAGCATATACAACATAGACGACACAATGGTTCAAGTTTATTAAGGGCAAGAAAAGTAAAGTGTGCCATCAAGTTCGTGAGAGCTTTAATCACTAATTTTCACATAACAAGTTTAATTTGGAAGGTAGATAAAAACATGAATATACTTGGAATAGCAAATGCTAATAGGTAGCTATGGTGGACTCTTTGGAATAACTTGGTTTTAGGAGTTGGATGCATGAGTGGAACTCATACTCGGTTACGGAGGCTAGCAAAAGACTGGGAGCGACAAACTCAGAGAGCAATAATGTCCATAATCATGTAGAGCGACAAAACATCATTGATTAAAGCATAAAGTGATACTACAAGTTGAAAACTAAAGGATCATAAAGGCTATGGTGACTTGAGATAGTCATAACATGGTGTGAGCATGCGCCAAGTCTACCCAAACAAAGCATCAAAGGAGAATACCACAATACTATGCTCTAATATGCTAATACAACGCATGATCCTTCCAAGGCACATTAAGTAATCTCAATTATTTATAACAAGTCATGCTACATCAAAGAATACTAAGCATAAAACCAAAACAATATCAAGCATGGCATGACAAAGCATAGACCACAATCAAAAACATGCTCTCTTTACCACATAAGCATGAACTTTCTTACTCTTTTCCAATCCAAACCAAACTATTTGAAAAACAATGCATGAAAGAGGTGGTCCAACCAATTTATTCAGCAAACTGAGCAAACCAAGCAAACGAAAAACCAAAACGAAAAAGAAAAAGAAGATGCTCCAAGAACAACACAACTGTGCATGAAACAATAAAAATAAAGTGTTTGGAAGAAACTTGGGATTTTTATTGATGAAGAAGGGGATGCCTTGGGAATCTCCAAGCTTTGACGCTTGTACCTCTTGAATATTTCTTGGGGTGACACGGGTGGCATCCCCAAGCTTGAGCTTTAGTCCATCCTTCATCTCATTACTCATTCCTTCCATACACCTGAAATTTTTCCTTCATACAAAACTTTACACAATCTTTATTAGCATCATTAGTGCACTCAAGATAATAAGTCCTTGGGTTCAGTTCCAACTCCAATAAAACTTCCATTAAAACACAAGCTACTGTAGCACTTCCCTCAAAAAGCTGAATTCCCCAAAAGAACTCAAAAAGGAACCAACAAGAAGCAAATGCAAATAAAGACAGAAATCTGTCAAAACAGACCAGAAGGTAAAGACATTTTTTTCGAAGACCTATTGTTGCTCAAATCGAAAAGTGCTGAACTAAAAAAAGTTAGATAACAACCTGGGGCAGAAGCACAAAAATTCACGCCTCAAAAGGACGTACAGAGATTTTACACGAATTTGTACGGTGAAGCATAGAAATCTGTTTCGGGACAACAACTTTCCCAATAATTACTTCTCTCTCATTGGAGGTTACTTTTGGCACAAAAAGCAAATAAAAAGGATAAGGAGCGGTTATTACAGAAGTAATAACTTCCAAGACTCATCTAAAACTTTTGGGTTATCTCCCAATAAGTACTTTGCTTTAACGCCTTTAAGTTAGGCATGATAGTTTGAGAGGATGCTCACATAAGAAATATGAATTGAAGTAAAAGAGAGCATCAAGAAGCAAATTCAAAACACATTTAAGTCTAACCCACTCCCTATGCATAGGAATCTTGTCTGCAAATAAATTTGCAAAGAACAAAGTGATAGCCATAGGAAGATAAAACAAGAGTAACTTCAAAACTTTCAGCACATAGAGAGGTGTTTCAATACCATGAAAACTTCTACAACCATATTTTCCTCTCTCATAATAATTTTCAGTAGCCTCATGAATAAACTCAAAAATATAACTATCATATAAAGCATGCTTTTCATGTTCTACGAAAAGATAATTTTTATCAAGCTCAAAAATAGTGGGATTAAAACCTTCAAACCTGCTTTTAACAATTCTATAACAAGATAACTGATCATTCAATATAGGACCATCATCTAGAGCCTTATCATAAACAATTTCTAAGCAAAACTCTTTAGTACCATGCATCTCGAAGTTAGGCACAAATAAAGGATTATCACAGATAACATGAGCATAACATTCATCCTCCTTTGGTAAGCATGGGGGATAATCAAATAATGTAAGGGATAAAGAGTTACTCTCATTAGAAGGTAGGCATGGGTAGCTAATCCATTCTTCCTCCTTTTGTTCATCACTCTCCTCCTCTTTTTCATCTAGTGATCTTTCAGGTTCATCAATTTCTTCTTCCATAAGATCCTGCAAGGCATTAGTGTCTTCCATTTGTGGAAAGCATTTATTAATATATTCAAGAATATAGCCATTTTCTTCCTTGTAATTATCAAAGCAAAATTTAAGTATATCATAAACCTCATATTTATAAGGTGAATCATCAATATTTTCAAGCAAACTAGCAAGTTCAAATGCAACCTTCCAAGCAATAAATTCCTCAATTTGTTCCACATCATAAAAGTCATAATTTCCTTTAACATAAGAAGATATGGTAACATCATCACTATACTCACATTGAAAAGGGAGGTGTTTGTACCTCCTACAGCAATAAGATTTATCAAAGCAATAAGTAACATTTATAGCAATGGTATACAATTTATCAATTTGTTCCCATAAGTGTTTCCCTTTTTATGACAAGCGGTGTTCCTTATAATAATATTTTTGTTCTTCCGTGAACCCACCTTGCCAATAAGATTCAGTTTCAAAGAAACCAACCATTGATAGAAAGCATTATAAAGCAAGACAATAACAGACCAACGAAAATAACAACTAGAGTAGGAACTAATTTTTTTGTATTTTTGATAAATAAACAAGCAAACAAGGTGGAAATAAACTAAGCTTGAACAATAGTGATTCCAAGTGAACTTGATAAATAAAGCTATGCTCCTCGGCAACGGTGCTAGAAAATAGTCTTAATGACCCACAAGTATAGGGGGTGTATTGCAGTATTTTCGAGGGAAGTGAAACCCAATTTATTGATTCGACACAAGGGGAGCCAAAGAATATTTATAAGCCTTAACAACTGAGTTGTCAATTCAGCTGCACCTGCAAACAATCTTGCTCACAGCTGTTTATCAGTAGCAACAGTTTTGTAGTAGCAATAGTAAAGTAACATCAGAGTAATAGCAGTAGTAAAAGTAAGACAGTAGTAAAAGTAGCAGTAAACAGTAGGATTAAAGAGCGGTAGGCATAGGGATGGATGGATGGGCGTTGCATGGACAAGACAATTCACATGGCAATCAAGACATAGGGCAATTGCAGATAAATAAGATAAAGCATCCAAGTACTAGATAATCATAGGCACGTGTTCCATATATAGTCATACGTGCTCGCAATGAGAACTTGCACAACATCTTTTGTCCTGTCAGCCCGTTTGCAGCGGGGCCTCGAGGGAACTACTAGAAATTTAGGTGCTCCTTTTAATAGAGCACCGGAGCAAAGCATTAACACTCCATGAACACATGTGATCCTCACATCAAAGCCATTCCCTCTGGTTATCCCGATTGATGTCACTTCGGGGACATTGGTTCCGGACAACAACGTGTGTATACAACTTGCAGGTAAGACCAAAAAAATACTATCATAATGAATCAATAACATGTTCAGATCTGAAATCATGGCACTCGGGCCCTAGTGACAAGCATTAAGCATAACAAGTCGCAACAAAGTCAAAAAGCACTAATAATAGATACTAGGCACCATGCCCTAACAATCTGATGCCATTACATGAATAATTTCATCCAATCCCTACCATCCCCATAGCCTACAACGGGGGATTACCCACTGATAGATGGGGGAAACATGGATGGTCGATGGAGAAGCGATGGTGGCGATGATGGTGATGATCTCCTCCAATTCCCCGTCCCGGGAAGGTGCCAGAATGGAGTTTCTGGTGCTATTTCACGGAATCTGGTGGTGGCGGCAGAGTGGAACTCCTTCTGGAAAAACATTGAACCCCCCTTGGTTTTTAGGTCAAGAGGGAGGCCGAGGGGGTGCCTAGGGCAGCCATACCACCCCCTGGCGTAGCCAGGCCTGGCCCGCGCGGCCAGGTGGTGTGGCTAGGCCCTAGCCCCTCTCCGTCTCGTATTCTGGCTCCTGGTGTCCCTCGATGAAAAACTGACTTTGGCTTTTGTCCCGTCCAATTCCGAGAATATTCATTTTCTGACTTTCCTGGAACCAAAAACAGCAGAAAACAAGCAGCTGGCACTGTGGCTCTTGTTAATAGGTTAGTCCAAGAAATCATATGAAAAGTACTCCAAAGTGTGGACAAAACATAAGAAAGTAGATAGAACCAAGCATGGAACATCAAAAATTATGGATACGTTTGCAATGTATCAAGCAGCTACCCATGTCTACCTCCCAATAAGAGTAACTGTTTAACTAATACCTTATTTGATAGCCCTCCATGCTTACTAAAGGAGGATGAGTGTGATATTTATATTGTTCAGTTTGTTCATGATGCTACTGAAAATCATTACGAGAGAGGAAAATATGGTTGTTGGAATTCTCATGTTACTAAAACACCTCTCTTTATATTGAAAGTTCTGAAGTTGCTCTTGATTTATTACCCATTCTTGTTACTATGTGTTTCATTGATTTATTTTCTTACAAGATTCCTATGCATAGGAAGTGGGTTAGACTTAAATATGTTTCATATTTTCTCCTTGATGCTCTCTTTTGCTTCAATTCATAATTCTTATATGAGCATTTTCTCAAGAGCCTAGCTAAAAGGCGTTAAAGAAAAGCACTATTGGGAGATAACCCAAATTTCTATTCAGTAAGTTTTTATTTTGTTGAGTGTTGAAAGTTATTACATCTGTAATGACCTATCCTTATCCTTTTTGTTTAGTTTTTGTGCCAAGAATAACCTCTAATGAGAGAGAAATAAGACTTGGGAAAGTTGCTGTCCCAAAACAGAATTTTGTGCTTCACTGTAAAAAATCGTGAAAAATCTGAACGTCGTTTGAGCTGTAATGTTTTGTGCTTATGCCCCAAGTTTTTATCTAACTTTCGTTAGTTCAGCACTTTTCGATTTGAGCAACAGAAGGTCTTCGCAAAACTTGGTTTTTACCTACTGGTCTGTTTTGATAGGTTTCTGCCATTATTTGCATTTGCCTCTTAATCTCTTTCTCTTTGAGTTCTCTTTGATCACTTGAGCTTTTAGAAGAAATTACTATAGTATCTTGTGTTATAATGGAAGTTTTACTTGTGATGAAACCAAACCAAAGGACCTATTATCTTGAATGCACTAATGTTGCTAATGAGGATTGTGTGAAGTTTTGTATGAAGGAAAACTTTCAAGTGTAGGGGAAGAATAATGTGATAAAATGAAGTATGGAAAAAAGCTCAAGCTTGTGGATGCCACCCGTGTCACCCCAACAAATATTCAAGAAGTACAAGTTTCAAAGCTTGGGGATGCCCAAGGCATCCCCTTCTTCATCAATAAAAATCTCAGGTTTTCTTCCAAAACACTTCATTTTTATTGTTTCATGCACAATTGTGTTGTTCTTAGAGCGTCTTTGTTTTCGATTTTAGTTTTCTTTTGTTTCGTTTGCTTAAATAAATTTGATGGACCCCTGCATTCATATGGTATTTCAAATATTGGAAAAGAGTAGGAAAGTTCATGCTTATAAGTGGTACAAAAGGAGTTTTGTTTTGACTATGGCCTAGACTTTGTCATGTCATGTTTGATATTGCTTTGAATTTATGCTTAGTGATTATTGTTGTAGCATGACTTGTTCCAAACAATTGATATTGCATAATGTGCCTTGAAAGAATCATGCGTTGTTTTAGTAGACAAAACCATAATATTGTGGTATTCTCCTTCGATGCTTTATTTGGGTTGACTTGGCACATGCTTACACCATGTTAAGACTATGAACAAGTCACCTTAGCCTCTATGATCATTTAGTTTTTTGACTTGTAATATCATTTTATGCTTTAATTAATAATGTTTTGTCGGTTTGCATGATTATGGCCATTAGTGGTCTCTTAGTTGGTCGCTCCCAGTATTTTGCTAGCCTCCACATGTACCAAGTATGAGCTCCACTCATGCATCCAACTCCCAAGAAAGCCAAGTTATTCCATAGAGTCCACTATAAATTCCTATGCATGGTGTTTTACACTATTCCAAGCATATTCATGTTTTATCTACCTTCCAAATTAAAATTGTTATGTGAAAACTAGTGATTAAAGCTCTCACGAACCTTGATGGCACACTTTACTTTCTTGCACTTAATAAACTTGAACCATTGCGTCCATCTATGTTTCGTATATGCTTGCACTTTATAAGTTGAGAATTAGCAGAACCATGCTGTCATGGGGAACGCTTTCAACATTGCACTTATTATTCAGTTGATATCATGTTCTTTTGTTTATGGATCCCGACGGTGCGAAATAAAAGGGGAGCTTGTAAGCTCATGGAGTTTGTATGTGTGTTAGAGAAATGCCTGGGCGGCTAGCCTAAGCCATTCCTAATCATGGTGGAAACTTATAGCATAACCATAGTGAGCATTATGTGAATCATCCTCAATAAAAACCTATGCAAATAGCAAATAAAAAGATCACCGAGATGCTCATTGTCTGTTGCCTTGTCATTTTGATATGGGATAGCTCCTGTATCATGGGGCAAGGGGTACCCCATTGGCGGTTCTCAATGATACACATGTACTTCCAATGACAAGAACTTACTTGTGACTAAAATTGAGTAGCATGAGGTTCGGGACTCATAGGCAAGGGGCATGAGATTTTCAACTTATAACTTGTCAAGCATATCCTCATATTTGTTCACTTTAACCCTAATCACCTAAAATACACTTATGATAGGGGAAATGAGAGCTCAAAGCTAATAAGTACCATAATTTTTGGAAGCTCTTTATGAAACTTGAAATCCCTTCTTCCCTCTTATGAAGGGCCTTTCTTTTTACTTTTATGTTGAGTCTCCATCTTCTATCTTTATGCACCAATTTAGAGATAATAGTGACAAGTCTTAGTTTAATGTGCATTGTTCCAAAACTTGTTGATTGATTCATAAATGTGATATTGCTTGTTCCGAAATTATTTGTACCTAGTCACCCTTATGAACTTTGAAGGTGTCCTATGCATTTATATTTTGCTATACCATGAGGGACAAGCTGACCATTCATATTATGTTTTCTATATATGAAACAAACAAATGTCTTTTAAATGCATTGTTATTCATGAATATTTTGTTTGTACCTTTTTCATGTTACAACATAGTTGCTATGTCTTATTGTTAGAACTCTGTCTTTTATGTTCATGTTAGAGTACTTTGATCCCAGCCATCAATGATTTACAAATACCTTGATCAAGATTATGATGGTGCATGTCACCTCAAAAATTATTCTTTTTTGTCACTTACCTACTCGAGGACGAGAAGGAGTTAAGCTTGGGGATGTTGATATGTCGTAAACGTATATATAATTTTTGATGTTCCATGCTTGTTTTATATCTACTTTCTTATGTTTTGTTCATACTTTGAGGTATTTTTATACATTTTCTGGGACTAACCTATTAACAAGATGCCACAGTGCCAGTTGCATGTTTTTTGCTATTTTTGGTTTTAGAAAAGCTAGTAGGGAAATATTCTCGGAATTGGACCGGACAAAAGCCAAAGTCAATATTTTACCCGAAGCAACATGGAGTCTAGAGGGGAGACGAAGTGGCGCACCAGGGCGGCCATACCTGGTGGCGGCATGGCCTGGGGGCACGCCACCAGGTGGTGTGGCCCCTGGTGCTCCACTGACCTTGCCCCTTCACCTATAAAAGCCTCCGAGACGAAAACCCGAAGTACCCGATCAAAATTCCATGAAAGAGTCTGTAGCCGTCGTCATCTCCATCCCTAGATTAGGAGGGATTTGAAGCTCTTCCCGTGTAATACTCCAAAAATATTAATCAAGATTATCAAGTTCTAATCACCTAGTTTTAGGGTTAACAAAAACTTTTATTATTAAATTTAATATGAGTGTATGTGTGAATTGCATTAGTGTATGAATGAGTGCAATTGCCATGTTTGATTGCTACAAATGATAAGGAATGGTTTAAAGATGAATACTACATCATGTAGGCCATTTACAAACAAAATCAAAAGAAATAAATTCAAATATGAATCATATAAGAAAATTGTCATTTTGATCAAAATTACCCACTTGACCACTTTGAGTGTTCCTAGTAAAAGATTTCTAAAAGAAACTTTCCCAATTCTTTTCACCCCTTGCTAGACCAAGTAAAAGTGAACCCAAGCCCACTTTACAAACAAATAGAAACAAATTCCAAATCTATTTAAAGGACATTTAAAAATTGAATCAAGTTCATATGCATAGATCACCATTTTTCAAAAACCACTCAAATCAATTCACCTTGGCAAACCCAAGCAACCATAGACTATCAAGCAAGTAATCAGAACACTCACCAAATTTCATCCAAAAAGTCAAATCTTGAATCGATGCGGCCATTTGGTCGAGCACCGGGCAGACACAGAAAACATTTGCCTAACTTCTACTGTTCTGAGTAGTGATCACTCGCCACTAGCCCCTCATTTCTCTCCCTGTCTGCCCTAGTGCCCAGCAGCGCAGCAGACCAGCTCCCCTTTGCCATTTTCACCAGTACAGTGCTGCCCAAGTCCGTTGTGCATGTCGACCAAGAACCACTCGCCACAGCCAGCGCCGCCCTCTCCCACGATGTCCAGGAGACAGGTAACCGTCCACCGCCACCCTCTGTCCACCCCTCGACCGAAGGCAAGCCGTGGACCACCCGAAAACGCCGTGCCCATTTCTCTGCATGCCATGCCGAGAGCACGCCAGAGCGTCGTAGCTGACACGTGCACACACGCCGCGCCTCGCCCTCTCAACGTGTGTACACACTCAACACGACCCCAGCTACCCCCCAGACACGCCCGTTCGCTGCCATGTGGACCGTAGACGCTGTACGCCATCTCGAATGTCGCCGCTCCCGCGCAGAGCACCGACCATTCCCGACAGTTCTCGACCGCTCCTTTCCGCGCCATCAAGCGCATGACCACCGCCCTGAAGCATCGCGTCGACCCCTACCCTCAGCCATGTCGATCCCCTGTAACGACGTCGCTGACGAGCCCGAGCCATGCCACTCTATCACATCGCTGGTGTATAAATAGAAGCCACCCGAGCCCCAATTCTCCACACCATTCCACTCCCCTCTCTCTCAGACACCTCCAACACCTCTCCCTGGAGCAAGGCGAGCACCACATTGCCGGAATTTCACCGGAGCCCGCCGCTGCAGAGGAGAAGAAGAACCGGAGCTAGGAGCTGCTGCGACCACCATTCGAACCGCCATCCTCGACACGTTCGATCGCCCCCATCGCCGACCTTAGCTAGAGCCCAGGTGAGGGGAATGTTCATTTGCGGTACCAAACTTGGTGGGTGAGCGCACCGTGGTACCCGAGTTGCCATCAATTGCGTCGAGGGGCCATAGTAGATTTGCCAATTGTCCAGAGGGCCAAATGGGGGTGAATACAAATCTAACGGCCAAATGGTCGTTTGAACTAGACAAAAAACGGTTGAACTCAAATACCGCCATTAGGTCAACTCTTCTTGGCCCGCCATGTCAGTATTCCCCGTTATCTTTTGCGGTCGTGGACTAGCTTACCCCTGCATGGACCAGATCCCTGAGTGGACGAGATCTATTTCTTTGCTCTGCTCTGGTCTTCTCCCCTGCTCCCCTCCCCATAACATTTGCTCAGCTCTAGCTTCTCGTCTCAGATCGGAGCTTGCACTAGCTCTAATTTGCGTCTCCGCCATGTCTGGTCAACCTCCCATGCCTCTAATCAAAGCTCAAAGCCGTCGCCGTTGCATCGTCCACCGTATCGGAGCTTCGCGTCCCCGGACTAATATCTCACCTCTGGCTAGTCCTTCTTGCACGGTGGAGCGCGTCCCGTCGGGCGATCCAGGCCGGCGACCAGCCTCGGGAAGTTGCGTGCTGCCGCACACCCCAGGCATGGTAGCCCTGGCACAACAGTTCGACAACCACGCTCTCATGGCCACCATGCCGGGCGTCCGTCCCGCCGTGTCGTCGGTAGAGTTGCTGTCAGCTTTCAGGTCTCGTTTTGGGATCAGACGAAATGAGGTCAACATTGAGGTATGCGTGCCGCCATTCGATTTTTTCATCCGGTTCGAGCACATCTCAGACAACGAGCGTGTTCTGCATTCTTCCTGTTCTTTCGAGTGTTGCGGGGAGAAAATGAGCTTCATGCGTTGGCATCGCGCCTGTGGGTGGGACGATCACTTGGGGCAGCTTCATTTCTTCTCCAAACTCGGCTTTGACGGCCTCCCATTGGATGCTTGGGAGCCGGAGGCCCTCAAGCAGGTCGTCAGTATCCTTGGCGGCGAGCTGGTGGAAATCGTGCCACCGAGCGACAGATGGGTCCTCGAGGTAAAGGCATGGCTAAAAGATCCTAACGCTGTTCCTAAGATGTATGAGGTGCAGATTCCAAGTAGGGCAGGGCGACAGCTTTGCTGGCAGCACCCGGTCATCATCCACCTGGAGGAGATTCTGGACTCGGTACATGGCATTCAGGGCCCCGAAGAGGCAACCAGAAAGCGCCCTCATCACCTGCAGTGTTGGCCTGGAAGGATCGATGGCATAGGACCGCCACCGTTTCGCGACGGGGCACACAGTTTCGGTGGGGGACCGGGCTTGGACGAGCTGGTGGTTCTGATTTCCCTCGAGTGAAGACAGAGCTCTAGTGAATTACCGTGGTATGTGTGGATAATGAATTTGTAGTATGGAGAGCGTAGCAGGAAGTTAGCATCGACAAAAAATGTGTAATAGTTTGAATCGATGTAGTACGTGTGTGTAATAGTTTGAAGTAGTATGTGTGTGTAATAGTTTGAATCGATGCAGTATGTGGGGGTAATGAATTTGATGTAGTTTGTTGCGTGTAATAGTTTGAATCGATGTAGTTGAACATCGTGCTTTATAATTTCTGTGAATAACCAAGGACAACCTCATGAAAAGAGGGTGGTCTGGCAATGAGAAATGTCAATTCTCTGGATGCCAGGAAAATATAGTCCATCTCCTCTTTAAGTACTCCCTCCATTTCAAAATATAAGATGTTTTAGCTTTGTGAATGGAGTGTATCTAGACATCTTTTAGTGATGGTGCTTTCTAAACCTAGATGAACCTACATACTAAAAGGGGACTAGATACACTTCATTCATAAAGCTAAAACATCTTATATTTTGAAACAGAGGGAGTACAAGGTAGCTACATTTGTAACACATTGAGTTGCAGGACCATTTTGCAGGCAACACAAGACAAAGGAAAAAATAGTTTACATCACAGACAACAGACGCAAAATCTGTAGTCTAGGATAAAAAGATGCCAGTTAACTGGATTGAACCACGACTAGTAATTGAAGGAAATAGGTACTTGATAGTATTTTCTTACAACAGTAGTACTTCCATACAAAAGGGTCTTATACCTGCACAAAAGTGGGCTAAACTTCCTACTAGTTTATAGAACAATTCGTCAGCATTTCATCTACAAAAGCCATTCTTCAGTCGGAACTTAACTATTCTACATTGAAGAAACTACAGATCTCCACCAGAATAGTTGGTTAGCCAATTGCCTTGAGAGGACATAAGTTCTTTGACCATTTAACCCAAACTGATCTGTTGCCTTCCTGCCAAACTATAAGAAATCTGCATTGTTCATGCACGAGTGATTTGCGTGCGCCAGTCCCGGTTCAGTTGGACCATCCGTGCCACCGCAACGATTTCTTCGAAACTGAAATTCGACATGTCCTTCTCGAGATCGTAGGTCCGTGTGAACTCAAACCTGAATTCCGGGGCTGAGCTGATGCCCGCCGCTGGCTCTGTCTGTCGAACAATCTAGCATGCTGAGTGTAGACGCTTGGTCGCCGCCACGGTACGGCCTTCGACGGTGCGTAGGATGGAGCGTCTTTGCCACAGACGGCGTGCTCCCAGCCTACCCCACTGAGGTAAGGTAGTCCGCGCCGAAGCATGGACACGTGAGTTCCTAGACCTTGGCGCTGCCCTGTTCGAGGGTGTGTACCCTCGGTGGCGGCATGCTCTCATGAGTGATTTGATACGTACCTTGTTCCCATTGCCTAGAGCATGCCGTAATGCCGCCGCGCGATTTCTCCACATCGCTCTCTTGGTCCTGCTTGCCACATCTGGCGCCGATGACGGCGCAGTCACCGCCGCGGCCGATTCGACACATTTAGGGAAATCATCCGCCTGGTAGGGCAATGGGAGACCGGCCTTGAAGTAGAGCTTCATGGCCTGCCTTAGAGGGGCTAAATACCCCAGTTTCGGCGGTTGTCGTGGCGGCGGCTTAGGCGGGGCCATGTTACCCTAGTTGGTGCGGAGCGGAGGAGCTGCGCAAGGTGAACTGTGGTTAGTCGGAAAAGGGGAGTGAAAGACTAATAGTAGGTTTTGGACTACGGGCACGCGTGAAAATAACCATTTCCCATTTCCTTAGAGGGTAATAATTCGACACTCATTGCATTAACAGCTCAATCTTTATTTCCCTTCTCAGCATAAGAGTGTGAACGTATTAAAAAGATCGGTCGTGGCTATCCACCTCATCGGGCAATGTACCAGGACAGGTAGGAGACGGGACCGGGTTTCATGTTAGAAATGTTGATGACTGTGCCCTTATGTTTATACGATATTATTTATATGCCACCATGTACCGTCGAGTGTAGCAACACCATCATAAATAGGGGATAACAATGTGGCGTGTTTTATTTTTTTAAAGGGCATCAGAAACAGGGGATGCCGACGTGGCATGTTTTCTGACTGGCGGGCCCGCCCCCTCCACCTTCGACGGCGCGCATCCCAGGTTCGAGGGGTTGTGCCGCCCATCAACATATTGTTGTGCAATTTTCCATGTGGGACCTAAATTCTGGCGATGAGCTGATGCCCGTGTCGAACACAAAGAATTCTGAAAGAAGCTACTAAAAATAAATACTTTGAATTCTGGAAGTACTAAATTTAAATACATTACAATTTTGTCTGAAAGGTAATACACATTCTGATCATCGAAATAATATAAATACAGTACAAATTTCTACTTCGAAAAATAGACCTGAAAATGCTAGCAAATAACCTAGGATGAAAATATGATTCATTCTCCCCTATATATTTCATCGTCGTCGGCTCCCGCGTGCTGCAATACATGTTTAGAGAACTCTCTCTGTCTGTAGTGTGCTGCCAGTATCTCGTACAGAGGGTAAGGCCTCGGTGTATGTTTTAGACTTAAGCCATACATTACAATTGTTGGTTCCTCTTCCCAGGCTTGAACCTCATGATCGTATAGTCTAATGTAATTCCTGTAGTATATGCAACCGGGTTTGACTGTGGGGTGTAACCTGGTGTCAATGGAGATAGACCGATTGTAACCAACAAAGAGGGCACGACTTCCAATGTCGGCGACGGCCTCGAGAGAGCGGTTCTCCGTGTCCACCCAGTACAACACCGGTTGCCCTTTGGCGAAATCCCCGTTCAACACAAGAAGCAGATCACCATCTGACTCCACAAGGTAAAAATTGTAGGTTCCGCGTACCTGTTCAAAGACTGGGGCCGAAATTATTTTGGCCATCGTGACAGTGCTCGCGCACTGCTCTAACTGGATGTTGGTCGACAAGATGTCTCCATTCTCAAGTAATGCATATACTTCCCCTCAGAATGCCGTCATGCAGACCAGAAGCGTATCAGGAGGTGGCGAATACAATCCTTCTCCAAATGATGCATTGATTTGCCCCGTTGGGGTGCTCTCATTGGCCCATGTAATATGATATGGATAATCAGTGCAAATGAACACCATCGTCGAGGACTTCGTCACGACGACAGATTCCAGAAGATCGGATGGTATGTGTGCTTGAAACTCAGTGTTAGACTTATGAGTGATTGGGTTTAGAAGCCGAATCTGGTACAGCTCCACCCTCTGAGCAAGCATAATGACGCCACGAGAAACACCGACGAGGTAGAATCTTTTGGAAGAAGAGGGCATTGGTTCGCACTAAGATGTTTACAATGGAAAATACCAATAAATATCGGATGTGAATGTGAACCTGCAAGGGATGTCCATTAGATTTGTCCTGAAGCAACGACCAGTGGCGAGGTTGAGGAAGGTGAAGTCGGCAACGTCTGGAAGTGTGTTATCTATCATGATCCAGTTGTTGAGATGGAATTCGGGCACCTTTAAAGTGCGGCGCCAATCGGTGCAGACTTCCCGACAAGCAGCATAGGTGTCGACGTACTCCTCTTTCTCCAGCAAATAGTCGGCGATCTTGTGAAGTGGGTCAGCCGGGAGATCGGCCTAGTTCCTCTTCATCCGGCTATTGGCCATGGCTTACGTGCGGGAATGTTTTGATTGAGGAAGAAAGAAGAACTACCACTACAATGAGAAGAAGAAGAGGATAACAGACGAGGGAGACGAAACGAAACTGCCACTCCGAGGAGACGATGAGACGGGGGAGAAGAAGCGGAACTGCCAATTCAAGTTTGGATCAACGGGCTTTTTTCTGGAACTAGCGCGTGGACCAGCCATGCACTACATGCAAGTTTTGATCAAACAGACTGACATGTGGGACCTGCTAAAAATTTCGTCAAGTGCTCCCCGTGCATAGTGTGCTAACAGGTGGCATGTTTTCTGACAGGCGGGCCCGCCTCCTCCACCTACGACGGCACGCGTCCCAGGTTCGAGGGCTGGTGCCGCCCACCAACACATTATTGTGCAATTTTCCATGCTTTGTCGCAACCAGCTCCACTCCGCTCCTCTGCTCTGCTCCTGCCGCCGCCACTCCGCTCAGTCGTGCACCGCTCTCGTCGTCCCCTTGGGTCGTCGTCCTCCCGCCCTCCCCTCCCTTCCATCCCCTCACGTCCCCTCCCCTCCCCTCCCTGCCCTGTCTCCTTGCCGCCGCCCACCGCCCAGGCGCGTCTGGAAACGAAAACCGAGAGTCGGCCGTTAGTTTAGGGGCCCAACGACGCTGGTGATCCGGATCCCGCTCGGAGATGGATCCTGCGAGGCTTGAGAGCACGGATATGGGTCCTGCGCAGCTGGAGAGCACGGAATCTCCTTCAAGTCTGGAGAGCACAGAGGACAACGAAACGGGAGGAGAGGTAGCGGGGTGCAGAGCTTTGGAGGTATGTAGCCCGGAGAAGGTGTCGTGCGTCCAGATTGAAAGGTAAGAATTGTGATTCCTTATCTGCATACCCCAATTAGCGTTTCTAGTCCCATGGTGATGCCAAGGATATGGGTTGGGAACCACCGGACGTCTGTACAGCTTGTCCTTGAGCATGATGCTTTGTCAAGCGAGCATGAAGGCACTGAAACGTGTGGCGGTGCGGATGATGATGAGAAAGCATATCCAGACGTGGCTGCTGACCCTGATAGGATGGAGAGTAGGGAATATTTGGTTGATTCGAACTTTGAGCCTGACTATGGGACTGATGAGGAAGAGGAATGTGAAGATGTGGAAATGGGATGTAGATACGACGACGAAGACGTGGACATGCCAGTGATACACTTTGATAGGGACAATCCTACAATTGATGAGGGGATTATCTTTGATAATGTGGAGGACTGCAGATATGCAGTTGCAACCTATGCAATCAGAGTTGGGTTCGAATTTATCATTGAAAAGAGCGACCAAAAGAGATTTAGGGTGCACTGTAGGGAAAGTAATGTGTATAAATGGAGATTACATGCATCTCCAATGCAGGGTGGACACCCATTTTAGGTTGCAATAGCTACATTTAGTTTCAGTCTTTCTCATATTTATTCTGCTGATAACAAGCTCTGAATTATTTGGATTCTTATCGAATGCATATCAAAGTAAACACTAAGGAACACAACTTCCCTAATACTTCTTTAAGTGGTAAAATTAGACCGGCGACTAGCAAGTGGATTGCTGCTACTGTAATGGACTGGGTGAGGTAGGATCATAACATTGGACCAGCTGAACTCGGAGCAAAGATTAGCAAAAAGTTTAACATTCTGATTCCTTATCACAGAGTCTTCGATGGGAAGGAGATGGCTCTAGACTTCATTCAAGGCAAGTGGAATGACAGTTTTCATATGTTGTATAGTTTCAAAGCTCAGGTAGAGAAAACATCACCTGGTAGTGTTGTTGACATCGATTACGAGGTTGTGAAAGGGAGAGAAAAGGTCTCGAGGGGGGTTAGGTATAAGCAGGGAGATAAGATATGCTTCAGGAGATGTTTTGTCTGCCTGAAGGCATGCTGGAAGGGGTTCCTAGACGGCTGTAGGCCATACTTGGCAATAGGCGCAACTTCTTGAAGAAGGAAGTTCAGGGGACATGTTGCTTCTGCTTGTGCTTTGGACGCGCATAATTGGCTTCTACCCGTAGCTTATGCTGTTCTTGAGGGTGAATCAAATGAAAGCTGGACATGGTTCATGCAGAGACTACGGGAAGTAATTGGTCACCCTGAAGGCTTGGTGATACACATCGGTGCATCCGAGGGTCTTGAGAATGCTGTTGATGCTGTGTTTCCTGGGGTTGAGCATAGGGAATGCATGCGGCACCTCGCTACTGACTTCACGAAGAAGTTCGAAGGAAAGATCTTTGAAGAGGACTTGTGGCGATCAGCATACACATACATCCCAAGCACGCATGCTACTTACTTGCAGAACATGTATGTAGTTCCAAAGGTGAAAAAATACCTTGAGGAACATAACACCAAGCTATGGGCCAGAAGCAAGTTTGGTGAGTTAAGAAGGGTGGATTTTGTATGCAATAATTTGGCTGAGAGTTTCAATGATAAGATTTCGGGCATGAAGACACTTGGAATTGTTATTTTGTTGGATGCAATAAGACAATGCATAATGGTGAAGATAGATTTAAGGCAAAGAATTTGTGCAAGAAAATTTTTAGGCCATAAAATAGTTCCAAAGGTGGTTATGTTACTGAATGCAAGAACCAGGGCAATGAGAACGATAAAGATGAGGGTGGTCAGAAGTTCCAGAACATTGGCTGAGGTTTATGCAGAATACAAGCGTGGAAGTGAACGGAGGTACACTATAGACATTGGAAACAAGACTTGTTCATGCAGGCAGTGGCAGATTACTAGTCTGCCATGTCACCATGCAATTTACTTCATCTTAAAGCTTAGAGGTAACGGAGCTGAAATAGAGAACTATGTCGACAACTATTTCTCCGTGGACAAGTTTGCTGCAACTTACGCAGAAAACGTACCACCTATGGCCGATGAAAATGATTGGGAGATTGTCGATCCAGGGTTCAAACTTCAACCACCAGTTCTTAGGAGGCCACCAGGGAGGCCTAGAAAGCTAAGGATCGTAGCCTCCACCGATAAAGGTCCAAGGCTTGGTGCTAGGAAAAGGAAATGCGGACGTTGTGGCGGATTCGGCCATATCAAGAGGTTGTGCAAAAATCCAGTTACACATGCTATTGTCCCTGTTCATACCCCGGTGGCAGAAAATGAGGTTTCTCAGCCAGAACTGGCGGAAGAGCAGCGCGAAGACGGTGATGAGCACTCGGAGGAAAACTTACGTAAGCAGCCAATTTATGAAGAACTAGAGGTGCCGGCGAGAAAAGGGTGTGAAAATAAATAAAAGGGTAAGCGGAACGGGGAGGAAAGGGCAAATAATGGAGGTGTATTAGCATATGAAGAAGTTGCAGGGGTGATTGAGGATGTTCTTGAGGATCTTTCGGCTAACTGCAGGAGAAATAATAAATCCCTGCCAATTTCATCTTTGTACGATTCTCTGGATGAAAGGTAAGCTTAAAAATTGTTTTATTTGCCATTTTATCATTTTTTATCCTCATCAACTAATGCTTAATGCAGCGTGGGCTAGCAGACTAATAAGAGGAGCAGAAAGATGCGGACACAGTAACGTCCTATGTTGAATTGTATCATTGAAACTAAACTAGCCGTGTCATCTTTATTTATATCTGGCGCGTGCAACGTGTCTGTGATGGGGTCATGTGGACCAGATTACATTTTTAAAAAATATTATTAGATTATTTTTTACCTGTGTTTGAACGCGGCTACTAGTTCCCATTTCCCTTGCATTCCCATCTCCTCTGGCGCACTCCAGAATTATGGTTGTGCCATGAAGTAGCAGAGTCAGCGTATTGTCCCATCAGGTGTGAACGCAATGACTTTGTTTGTTCAGAATTTGACGACTTTTGATTAGTTTGAAAGATAGAGAAACCTAAAACATGTATCTAGACATGTTTTGGGTATAGACACATTTATTAAATATCTAAAAAAACTAAGTCAGTTATATCTGGACAGGAGTAGTACACTATTACAACACGCTCGATCCCTTCTCCTCAGGCGCACTCCAAATTACGGCTGTGCCATCAAGTGCTAGGAGCAGAGTCAGCGTATTGTCCCATCAGATATGCCAGGGAACGCGCGAACTTTATTTTCAGGATCAGAAGAGTTTTGATCGACTAGTTTCAAAGACAAAGACAACTAAAACATGGCCAACATATATAGGAGCAGAGTCAGCGTATTGTCCCTTCGGGGTTGCGCAGATCCGGGTGGATCTCCCGCCGGTGGGTTCTGCACAGCGCAATCAATGCAGCCCGCTCCTTCTTGAACAGCTTTCACCAGTACGCGCTCGTACGCGAGTACCGCGCCATTGCCCTCTTCCGCTCCGACAACTGGCGGCAGCGCTCCTCGATCTGCCTCGCCAACGCATTGTCACGCAAGAGCGGCGCGACAGGAACCCCGGCGTAGCTGAGCTCGAAGCCGGCCGGAAGCCTCACTAACGGCGCGAGTATGTCGTAGTGGGCGAACATCTGAGCCTCGTGCAAGCTGAGTTTGGGCCTCTCCCTCTCCATGGCGATGAAGGAACACGATCTGATTTTTGGCCCCGAGGTTAAGGGGATAAAGGCAAGGACGTAGGCCCAGCGTAGTTGCCATGGCCAATCAGTTCGCAGAACAGACTTCTCGCGGATCGCCCTCGCGAAGGACATCACTATCGTCCACGC
Source organism: Avena eriantha (assembly GCA_910589775.1). NCBI lineage: Eukaryota > Viridiplantae > Streptophyta > Magnoliopsida > Poales > Poaceae > Avena > Avena eriantha. The sequence goes on from OU342742.1 coordinate 223,425,016, forward strand.
ACCCCGATCCAACGGCGCCTAACAATCGGGGATCAGGTCTTCTAGAAGCCCAGAGCGGTCGCTAGTTAGTTCTGCGTCCCGATTGTTTGTGGACAACTGTGGTAGTTGGAAATAATACACATTTCAATGACACTGGTGGATCCATGTGTGGTCTCTAAAGAGAACGCACATCCAATGACTCTGGTTGTTGTTAGTAAAAAGAACACACATGCAATGACACTGGTGGATCCATATGTGGTATGTGAAAAGAACACGCATGCAATGACTCCAGTTGTTGTTAGTGAAAAGAAAACACATGCAATGACACTGGTGGATCCATGGGTGGACTGTGAAAAGAACACACATGCAATGACACTGGTGGATCCATAGGTGGTATGTGAAAAGAACAAACATGCAAGACGACTCTAGTTGTTGTTACTAAAAAGAACACACATGCAATGACACTGGTGGATCCATGGGTGGATTGTGAAAAGAGCACACATGCAATGACACTGGTGGATCCATAGGTGGTATGTGAAAAGAACACACATGTAAAATGACTCTAGTTGTTGTTACTAAAAAGAACACACATCCAATGACACTAGTGGATCCATGTGTGGTCTCTGTAGAGAGCACGCATTTCAATGGCTCTGGTTGTTGTTAGTAAAAAGAACACACATTCAATAACTTCAGTTGTTGTTAGTGAAAAGAACACACATGCAATGGCACCGAAGGATCCATGGGTGGATTGTGAAAAGAACACACATGCAATGACACTAGTGGATCCATAGGTGGTATGTGAGAAGAACACACATGCAATGACACTGGTGGATCATAGGTGGTATGTGAGAAGAACAGACATTTCAATGACTCTGGTTGTTGTTACTAAAAAGAACACACATGCAATGACACTGGTGGATCCATAGGTGGTATGTGAAAAGAACACACATGCAAAATGACTCTGGTTGTTGTTACTAAAAAGAACACACATGCAATGACACTGGGATCCATAGGTGGTATGTGAAAAGAACACACATCCAAAATGACTCTGGTTGTTGTTACTAAAAAGAACACACATGCAATGACACTGGTGGATCCATAGGTGGTATGTGAAGAGAACACACATGCAAAATGACTTTGGTTGTTGTTACTAAAAAGAAAAAACATGCAATGACAGTGGTGGATCCATGGGTGGATTATGAAAAGAACACACATGCAATGACACTGGTGGATCCATAGGTGGTATGTGAAAAGAACACACATGCAAAATGACACTGTTGTTGTTACTAAAAAGAACACACATGCAATGACACTGGTGGATCCATGTGTGGTCTCTATAGAGAGCAAACGATTCAATGACTCTGGTTGTTGTTAGTAAAAAGAACACACATATCAATGACTCTAGTTGTTGTTAGTGAAAATAACACACATGCAATGACACCGGTGGATCCATGGGTGGATTGTGAAAAGAACGCACATGCAATGAAACTGGTGGATCCATAGGTGGTACGTGAGAAGACACACACTTTCAATGACTCTGGTTGTTACTAAAAGAACACACATGCAATGACACTAGTGGATCCATAGGTGGATTGTGAAAAGAGCACACATGCAATGACACTGGGAGCCATAGGTGGTATGTGAAAAGAACACACATGCAAAATGACTCTGGTTGTTGTGAAGAGA